>BLSH010436096.1:1085276-1107953 GCA_018402905.1 Glandirana rugosa
GATTTTGCAACTGCAAAAACTCGTTATGTCCCTCACGTCTTAATAATCCGTTCAACATAAAAACTCCTTATTAAAATAATAACTTGTTGTTGGTACAAGAGTTACTAAGGTTTTTGAGTAATTATAGTTTCGACTTATAAAAACCTTCATCAAAAATCAAACAAAAATCAACATCGATAAAATCCTCCTATAGACACACACGTCCACTGATAATGACACGTATTAATAATCCGTTGAATTGTTTTTTGTTTATATATGGGTAAAGTTAATAAATAAAAGTCGTCACTTTGGTTATATTGTAGAGTTTTAAGTGTTTTTGATATTAATGAGTTTTTGGAATCATTGAGAACATGGTTGTTGTTCAATAATAAAATTATTCCTCAAAAATACAACTTGCCTAATAATTCTGCACTCCCTGTATTGCTCAAAAACGTCAACGTTTTAGAGGGCCATTGAATAACATGGAGAGCAGCAAAAAACACCCAAAAACGTGGCATAACAAAACGCCCGTGTGTATGGGGCCTAAGACTCAGAAGCAGCATATAGAACATTCATATGGGAAGCACAATCCGTGTATATTACTAAACATAGGCAACGTGACAGCAGTATAGGAACCCAAAGTATTATAGAAGACTGTTGTAAAATTGATCATTATAAAGATGAATAATATGTTAGAATATTAGTTAATAGAGTATAATTAATAAATATATATATATATACATACACATATATATGGAAGTGAAATGGGTTAAAATTAAATTAAAATGAGGCATACACTCTGCAGAAGGGATTTATTATTTATTAATTATACTCCCTTAATAATTTAACATATTATTCATCTTTATAATGATCAATTCTACAACAGTCTTCTATAATACATTGGGTTCCCATACTGCTGTCACGTTCGCTATGTTTAGTAATATAGGCGGATTGTGTTCTATATGGTGCTTCTGAGTTTTAATGTTCAACAATGTTGTTTAATGTTTTTTAAAGCTGTGTAATACTCTGTAATGTCTTCTTAGGTCATTTTGACCTAGTATTAATTATCGTTAATTACTTGTTTTATATATACAGTATCTCACAAAAATGAGTACCCCCCTCACATTTTTGTAAATATTTTATTATATCTTTTCATGTGACAACACTGAAGAGATGTCACTTTGCTACAATGTGTAATTTCTTCAGTGTTATCACATGAAAAGATGTAATAAAATATTTGCAAAAATGTGAGGGGTGTACTCACTTTTGTGAGATACTAAACATAGTGAGCCTAGTTTAACCGTGTATTAGCCTTCAAGCATTCCCATCCCTCTTTGTTATCGGCCCCTCCCTATGTAAATGATTTATATCCTGATCACCATGGTCCCATAGCCTAGCTTGACAAAGGAGCGCGGCTGCCATACCACCAGCAGTGCGCAGGCTCAGGAAACGTGTTGCTTCCCGGTGATGTCATCTCTCCACGACTCCGCTCCATTTGCTTTCCAAGCCTCATTCTAAGCCTCCCCAGCTCACGGCAGGCATTCCATCTGTATCAAGTATACAGTGCTTAAGGCGATGGATCCTTGGGAGCTGACAGTCTGCCGATGATCCATAGCAGGACCTACTACAATGATGTGCCGGGTTTTTCACTGTATTATGTAAGTTGCCAATTTTTGTGCCTAATAACTTGTTTTTAAATTCTGCACTTAGAGGCGCCTCTCCCTTGTGTTTTCAGCTCAGCTGGAACTCGGCTTCTGTTCCTCATTGGAGGCAGACCTTTGTGCATGAACTTCATTCAATATATATATATATATATATATATATACACACACACACACATATCTCTCCTGGCTCTCCTCCTACCTGTCAGAGCACTCCTACAGTGTGACCTATGACTCTGTTTCCTCCTCTCCACTTCCTCTTTCGGTTGGGGTACCTCAAGGTTCTGTCCTTGGACCCCTTCTCTTTTCCATTTACACCTCCTCCCTTGGCCTGTTAATAAACTCCCATGGCTTCCAATACCACCTCTATGCTGATGACACACAAATCTATCTCTCTACTCCTCACCTCACTCCTTCAGTCTCCGCTCGCATTACTAACTTACTTAACTGACATATCAGCTTGGATGTCACACCACTTCCTCAAACTCAATCTTTCTAAATCTGAGCTCATAATTTTTCCTCCAGCCCGTGCCCCTCCCCCTGACTTCTCCATCAAGATCAATAATACAACTATCAGTCCCTCCCCTCATGCGAAGATCCTAGGTGTAATCCTAGACTCTGACCTGTCCTTTCAGCCCCAAATCCAATCCCTGTCTAAATCATGCAGACTTCACATCTGAAACATCTCCAAAATACGTCCCTTCCTAACCGTTGACACTACTAAGCAACTTATTCACTCCCTTGTTATCGCTCGCCTTGATTATTGTAACTCCCTCCTAATTGGCCTATCTCTCCACAAGCTATCCCCTCTTCAGGCTATCATGAATTCTGCTGCCAGACTCATCCACCTTTCCAACCATTCGTTGTATGCCACTCCTCTCTGCCAATCCCTCCACTGGCTTCCCATTTTCCAAAGAATAAAATTCAAAACCCTAACCATGACATACAAAGCCATTTACAATTCTGCCCCAAGCTACATCACCAATCTTATCTCCAAATATCGCCCAAACCATCCTCTTCGCTCCTCCCAAGACCTTCTGCTCTCTATCTCCCTTGTCTCCTCCTCCCATGCTTGTCTCCAAGACTTCTCCAGAGCCTCTCCCATCCTCTGGAACTCTCTACCCCAATCTGTCTGCCTATCTCCTGTCCACATTTAGGCAATCCCTGAAAATTCATCTCTTCAGGGAGGCCTATTCTGCCTCCAGCTAACAACGGAATCTTCTACTCCCCTCATCAGTTCATCCCTCACAGTCCCTACCTTTTGTTTTACCAGCCCCCCCCCCCCTCTTAGATTGTAAGCTCGCAGGAGCAGGGCCCCTCTAACCCTCTTGTTTTAAATTGTACTGTTGCTATAATGTCTCTCTTTATATTGTAAAGCGCTGTGCAAACTGTTGGCGTTATATAAATCCTGTATAATAATAATATATATATATAATTTTCTATTCCCGTATTTTATGGACTTATGATGGACTCTATACTATACATGTGGGAATAATGCTCTAGTGTTTGCGCCTAAACTTGTGTTTTGTACTTTAACTGTCCATACCATACTTTTATAGAACCTGTACCTTTTCTATTAGCTCCTGGTTTCGTTTCATGAAAAGTTGTTTTTCTTCCACCCAATGCGAATCCTGTAAACAAAATGAATGACATTGTCAAATTACAAATGATAACAAAACACTGAGGCTCAGTTCACACCTAGGCAATTGGACTTTGGGGGCAACTTTGCTAGGCGATTTGAAGGCGACTTCAGCGTGACTTTGGGCGACTTACAACGAGACTCCATGCCAGGCGACTTTGTCTATGGCCAATCAGAGAAGGGAGGGTGGGGGTTGTTACCAAAAATTATTTTCTTTTAAACTGTAAAGTCGCTTCAATATAGATGGGGGATCCGACTTGGAGGCGATTTCTATTCAATTCTATGGGCCAAGTCGAATAGAAGTCATGCAGGAACCTTTTCTGAAGTTGCTCCGGCTTCAGTAGTGTACATTAAGACAGCTCCAATTCATTTCAATGGGATTTCAAATGTCAAGCGACTTGGGACGACTTGAAGCCACTGAGGTCGGAGTGCAAGTCGCCCCTGTGTGAATGGGCACTGAGGTCCCCTTGAAGTCGGAGCGACTTCAATAGTGTATATTAAGACGGCTTTCATTCATTTCAATGGGATTTCGGATGTCAAGCGACTTGAGGAGACACAAGTCGGGTAGCAAGTCGCCTAGGTGTGAACCGAGCATTAAAAGTAAAAAAAATAATAATACATTTCATTAGGGAATGATATATCGGATACATTTTTAACTTGATTTACCGTACTAACCTGTCCCCTTTCAGCCAACGCCTTTTCTAAGTCTTCGATTTTGGCTTTGTAACGCAAAGCCTCTGTTTGCATCTGTTCCTGTATCTGTAAAATATTGTGAAAGAAACATTGTAATGCATCATTCATCTCTATCTAATTAAAATGCTGCTCTCTGCAGGCTGAAACTCCCTACAGATATAGAAATTGCATTACTGGGAAGTCTATGCAATGGAACATGTTATTTGCTTACATCTGGGATTCATGGGCTCTTCCCATCACAGCACAGGTGTGCGCAGCCTATTGCATTAGGGTGTGCACCCCAAAGCTCAAACATGGTTGCGTGTGTCTATGTATGTGTAATAGTATGCAATACTGTGCCAGTAGTTTTTTTATGTTTATTATTTATTTTTGTATTATTTTTTTAAATTTAAATTTTATATTTTTTACAATTTGTTTGGGAGCCCTGTTAGGGGGCTTTGGTGAAATATCAGTAGGGGGAATTTGCACCGCACAGGGTGATTAGGGTGTGCCCAGGCACACCCCTTGTACACACCTATGCATCACAGACTTTTTTTTTTCATCAGTGTTCAGCCTTAAAAAGACCCTGTTATCAAATGAACCACTTGCCTATGAGGCCTATTCTGACAAACATAAGTGTAAAAATCAGCTTTTTTTTTTTTGCTAGAAAATTACTTAAACCCCCCCCCCCCCCCCCCAAACATTACATATTTTTTTCAAGCAGAGGTCCTAGAGGGTAAAATGGTGGGTGTTGCAATTTTTTATGTCACACGGTATTTGCTCAGCGGTTTTTCAACACAATTTATTTTTTGAGAAAATACACTTTAGTGAAAGTTAATGCACAAATAATACCCAATTGTTTGGTCAAATATAAAAGATGATACACCAAGTAAATACCTTAATTGTCACGCTTTAAAATTGCGCACGCTTGTGGAACGGTGCCAAATTACAGTACTTAAAAATCTCCATAGGCGACGCTTTTCAAGCCTTAACAGGTTACCGCTTTAGCGTTACACAGGAGGTCTGGTGCTAGAATTATTGCTCTCATTATAACGATTGTGGCGATACCTCACATGTGTAGTGTGAACACCATTTACATATGCGTGCACGATCTACATATGCATTTGCCTGTGCGTACAAGCATAGGTGTGCACAGCCTATGGCATTAGGGTGTGCACCCCAAAGCTCAAACACATATGCGTGTATATACAGTATACTGACAATGTCAGTAGAGCAATGGATGGTGTCATTAGGGCCGTGGGTGGTGTCATTAGTTTTTATTTTTATGATTTTATTTTTTTACAATTTCATTTCTTTTTATTGTTATTTATTTTTTTTTTTTACAATTTAGGAGCCCTGTTATGGGGCTTTGGTGAAATATCAGGGGTCTAAACAGGGGAAATCTGCACCACATGGGGTGATTAGGGTGTACCCAGGCACACCTGGCACACCCTGTGTGCACACCTATGCGTACAAGCATGGGGGGGCGGGGGCACTACATTTTTTTTTTAATTTTATTATTCTTTTTTTTTTTTATTATACTGTCTCTTTACATTTTTTTTGGATCAACTTTATTGCTATCACAAGGGATGAACAGCATCCCTTGTGATAGCATGGGCAGCGACAGGTACTCTTTACTGAGACATTTGGGGTCTATTAGACCTCTGATCTCTCCTCTGCTGTTAAAAGTGTCTTTTACAGGCTGGTAACGGCCTGTTTACATGGGAGAGAAATTGGAAGTGACAAAATACTTGTTGCTTTCGGTTCCTTAGACCATAGCAATGATCGGGGATTTTCTGGTCCTCAGTCATCTCTATGGTAAGCCAGCGAAACTGCCAGCTTCAGTTCCAGGCTCCCTGGTGAGACAAAAGAGCCCTGGAAGGCGGTGGAAAGCGGCAGGAGGGGGACCCCTTTCCACCGCATGTAAAAGCAAACCGGCATCGCTGGCTTAAAAGTTTGCAGCTGCGGCCATAACCTCTTCAACCAGAGGACATAGGAGTACATTCTTTTGAGAGAAGGGGTTAAAAAAACTGCAGGCAAACACACAGGAAAGTTAAGTATTTAAAATGTTTACTTTGTTCCTTTTCATAAATCATTTTTTTTCTATTTACTTGCAATGTGTCTTTGAGCTTAAAAGGAAATTTGACTACTCCAATTTCCTACCACAGCCCCCTCCCTTCTTGCCTCTTCTAGGAGTGCTTAACTACTCTGCGTGGTGGCCAAGCTCCTGCACCCCTTCCCTCATCTTCCTGCATAACCTTTTATGCAGCAGCTAAAGGAAAAACGTAACAGAATACTAAAGACTGCCACTTGAGTGTCAGCTTTAAAGTGGATCCCCCCCCCCCTTCACTAAAAATCACAACAGCATGCTGCTCTGCATTTGAATATGAAATCATCTTACATTCATAAGTTAAACATGTTTTTCTTTTACTTACAATTACTGTTTTCCTTTTCTTTGTTTGAGTGAGGCACTGGTGATATAACCAGGGTCTCACAGAGGCATCCTGGGAAGTTTCTGTCACATGTTCCAGGAGGTAGACCCAGAGTTCCAGGAAGTAAAGGGAGATGGATTCATCTGCCCTTAGTGAAAATGGCCCCACCATGAGATAAATGGTGAGGAAAAGAAACATAAGGTATGCAAAGAGTAAATCTTTTAAGTCTTTTGTTGCTGAAACATCACAGGCAGTGGAGGCTCTCCTGCATATAACACCTCATATAACACCTCCGTTTTGAAGTATTATACTAGGGTATGTAAATATCAGTTCTTATAAAGCGAAAAAACATAGTAACTGTATTGGCGCTTACAGTGAGTTTCTGCTTTGATGTGTAAATATAACACTTGAATGATTTTAACCACTTGCTTACTGGGCACTTAAACCCCCCTCCTGCCCAGACCAATATTAGGCTTTCAGCACTGTCGCATTTTGAATCACAATTGCGCGGTCATGCGACGTTGTACCCAAACAGAATGTTTATCATTTTTTTTCCCACAAATAGGGTTTTCTTTTGGTGGTATTTGATCACCTATGCGGTTTTTATTTTTTTGTGCTATAAACAAACAAAGAGCGACGATTTTGAAAAAAAACAATATTTTTTACTTTTTGCTCTAATAAATATCCAAAAAAAAAATATAAAAAAAAAATTATTCATTGTGTTTGGCCGAGATATATTCTTCTACATATTTTTGGTAAAAAAAAAAAATCGCAATTGGCGTATATTGATTGGTTTGCGCAAAAGTTACCACGTCTACAAACTATGGGAATTTATTTACGGCGTTTTTATTATTTTATTTTTTTTACTAGTAATGGTGGCGATCTGCAATTTTTATCGGGATTTTTATATTGGCGCGGACATGTCAGACATTTTTGACACTTTTTTGGGACCAATGACATTTATACAGCGATCAGAAATGTCCACTGATAACTGTATAAATGTCACTGGCAGGGAAGGGGTTAACCTGCAGGGGCAGTGAAGGGGTTAACTGTGTTCCCTGCATGTGTTCTAACTGTGTGGGGGCGGGGCTGGCAGGGAAATAACAGATCTAACTGATCCCAGTGACAGGGATCAGTAGATCTGTCATGTCCTCCTTCACAGAACGGAGAACTGCCATGTTTACATTGGCGGTTCCCCTTTCTGCAGCTCTGACAGGCGATCGCGGGTCACGAGCAGACATCGAGTCCGCCTGACCCGTGGGCACGCCCATGCAGCGTGCGCCCCCCCGGGCGCATTGCGCCTGGAGCGTGCATAAGGGCGGACGTCCAGCAATTGAGATCAGCGCTGTTGCCGTCTTTCAGCTATAGCACGGATCTGAACTGGTTAATTGCATCACACTGTGTTTATATTGTATTTAAAGTGTTACTAAACCCAGAACCCTGCATTCACTATATCTGGTCTCCCACTTTTTATAGTATTATAGTATTGTAAATATTAACTACTAAATACCCTTTTTTTATAGCAGTATATAGTAGTCTTGTGACTTCTATCAGTAGGGATCGGCAAGGTATCCGTACAGTCACAGCATCCACTGATCCACCTCCCCCGCCGCTGCTCACTGGTTGGTAGGGCCTATCAGATGCTTGCCCCGCCCCCAGGACCTGACCTTCAGAGGAGGAGGATGGAACTTCCTCCTCTAAATCTGCTTGTGCCTCGTCTCAGTGCCCTGGCCCCCAGCTTCCTTGTGAGTCGTGTATGTGTCCTATTCCTATAACTCCACTAGAAGAATCGGATCATAATGTAAGGGGGATCTATGGGGACCCTGGCCTGCTCTAAAGGGGGATCTATGGGGACCCTGGCCTGCTCTAAAGGGGGATCTATGGGGACCCTGCTCTAAAGGGGATCTATGGGGGCCCTGCTCTAAATGCATATGGCTACTTCATCCACATCTACAAAGGACTTTGATGCTGCTGCTGCTTCTCAATGCAACCGAAAAATATAAAAGGTAAGAATTTTGAAAATCTTTTAAACATTGCATAACAGTATACAACAAGCAGTCTTTATATAAATGTTATTTTAAACTTATTTGTACTTGTAGAACTAGGCCAGACAGTAGACAGAGTGTTTTTGAGAGTTTTAATTTGAAATGTACCTTGGTGTCCACAGCCTTGGTCCATGCCTATCCCTGTCTATCAGTGTCTGGTTAAAGCTTGTAGGAGGAGTTTTCATTCTCCTCTGACTAACCTATGAGACTGCAGGACTCCTGGCCCTCTGTCTGGACAGTGCTAATTGGTCCTGTCCTGATCATATGCACCCTCCCAATGAAAAAAAAAACTCCAGCAATACACACAAAACTGAGCATGTGCAGAGTGTCTCCAAAGGCTTTGTCTTATTAGGAGATGGATTGGGAACTGTGGAAGAAGGGGAGGATCAGAGAAGGCAGGATCAAATAGTCTTTTTACACAATGCACAGGATTAACCCCTTAGGTTCCACAGTGAGTATAACAAGCATGCTTTACTGCATATACAGACTGATTTTACTGTTGTGGGTTTAGTAACACTTTAATGCAACGATGGTATGAAAAGTGCTTTACATAATTCAGTGCCATGGAAATAAGTTTTGAATGCTTCTCCATAGCCAATCATTTCTTGCTTATTAAAAAAATCTAGTAACTAGGAATGCACTGATATATCGGCTGCCAAAAATTATCGGCCAAAAGTAGGCTTATCGGCAATTTGCCGATAGAAAAAAGGTGCCGATAATGGCCACTGAAAACTATCGGCCAAAAATAGAAAAAAAGGTGCCAATAATGGGCGAAAATAAATTCATATTAATTTAAATTCATGATGTTAATTAAAAAGTCAAATATAAAAATGATATATAAAAAATATATATATTTTTTTAAAAATGTCCATTTTGGTTTTAGTTTAGTGAATCCTGAAGTTTCGGTTTTGGTCCACCACTGCTAGTAACATTAACAAGCAGATTAATAAAAATGAGAAAATAACTAATGAAAATGTTCAGGCTTTAAAGTGGTTGTAAAGCCAAGATATTTTTTACCTTGATGCATTCCCTGCATTAAAGTGGATGTAAACCCTCACATATACCAAGTGAAGTGAACAGCCTCAGATGATACACAGGGATGAAACAATTCTCCCTATATAAGTCTTACATGTATACTGTATATGCTGTCTTCACATTTATACACTGTTTGGAAAGTGCACCGTCTGTTAGAATGTTCACTTCCTCATTCCCCTGCAGGAGTGGATTATTGCTAGACACTGTGAGACAGCTGATTGGAGGAAAGGCACACACCCCCTCCACACACATGCAGCGCTTGTCTGTGTATAGTTTAACAGTCTGCTAATCTATTGATAGTAACCTCCTCCGACACACACTTCTATCTCCGGGTCTCGGACAGCTTGTCAAAAGTTATCAGGATGAGGAAGGGAGCAGGACAGAGCTACAGGACACAATGCTTTAAAGAGACATAAGAAAACACTGCAGATGTGCCCAGCTCTAATTTCATGAATCGAGTTTACCTCCACTTTGTGGTAAAACATTTCCCAGCTGGTGTATTGCCCCCCACCACCCTAAACATTTGCCTGAGTCCAGTGGCAGCTGGTGGGTGTTTCTTTTGGGGGGGCGGCAAACAACAACCCCCAACCCCCCCTCCCTGTGGCTTCTTATGGTGGCATACAAAGAAGAGGAGAAGCAGAGAGCACCGGGGAGGGGGGCAACCCCAGAAGAGGAGGTTTAGGGTCACTCCAATTATAACATGTTTATTATTTTTTTTAAAAATTAAGTGATATTTTACATTGATGAATCTGGACCAATGACTTCTACAATGCTTTCTGATTCATACTATATTTAAAAACCCACAAAGTTATTAAAAAAAAACCCAATATAATCAATGTAGTTACCTTGGCCTCCCGCTCTGCATCCATGATACTGCCGGTATGTTCCTGGAGTAAAGCATAAGCCCTCTGCAGTGCTTGGTACTCTTTAGTTAACTGACGAAATCTCAGCTCTGATTCTTCTGCTGCTAAACTCTTGATAAGTCAAAAATTGGTCATGTTATTGATGCTATCCATATTCACACACTATTAAACACGTTGCAATGACACTTACAGAAGTTATTTGTGTGATAACATAACCTTTAGCTATGGCAATATGATTTGACCATGCAAGTAGCACAGACATACAAAATCATTATTTTACATGAAATGATTACATTTAATCACATACAGGTTAAACGTAAAGATTCATTTTAAACTCCTACCGAGATTACAAGTAGATTCTTTTTCTTTGATGGTAAATTGATGTTAAAACAAATGTGGCAATATGCAACTATGGTACAGCTGTGACAGCTAGCAGAGATGTGGGTTTGTGTATGTATGTATATGTATTATACTGTGTACAGTAATACCATGGATTACAAGCTTAATTTGTTCCAGAAACATGCTTGTAATCCAAAGCACTCGTATATCATAGCGGGTTTCCCCATAGGAAACAATGGAAACTCAGAGGATTCGTTCCACAACCACACTAGTGTATGCAGTACTATATGTGGCCAGAGGTGAGGGGGTGCTGGTGTATGCAGTACTGTATGTGGCTAGAGGTGCGGGGGCACTGGTGATGCTCGGTGACGCTTGGAGACACTCGGGAACTGTTGACACTTTTGGGTGCTCCGAAGCACGTTACACCCGCCCCACCCACCTGGGAGTGTCTCCAAGTGTTTCCAAGCGTCTCTGAGTCCGCTGCAAAATGCTGGGATCCACCAGCACCCCCGGACCTCTGGCCACATACGTTATTGCATACTCCAGAGGCTTGAACCCTGCTCGTCTTGCAAACCAAGTCAGGATTTGAAAAAATATATAGCTTGTATTGCAAAAAGCTCGTAAACCTTGTTACTCCCAATCCTGTATATATGTGTATGTGTGTATATATATATATACACACATACACATATATACAGTACACATACACACACATAATATATATATATATATATATATATATATATATATATATATATATATATATATATATATATATAAATTATATAGTACACACACATACTGGTGCATATTAAAAAATGTGAATATCATCAAAAAGTTAATTTATTTCAGTAATTCAGTTCAACAAGAAAAACTCTTATATTATAAAGATTCATTATACAAAGAGAGATATAGTTCAAGCATTTCTTTCTTTTAATTTTGATGATTATGGCTACAGCTAGTGAAAACCCAAAATTCAGTATCTCAGAAAATGAGAATATTACATAAGACCAATAAAATAAAAAGGATATTTCATACACAAATGTTGGCTTACTGAAAAGTATGTCCATGTACAGTATAGTATGCACTCAATACTTGGTTCGGGGGGGTCCTTTTGCATGAATTACTGCATCAATGCGGCTTGGCACGGCGATCAGCCTGTGGCACTGCTGAGGTGTTATGGAAGCCCAGGTTGCTTTGATAGCAGCCTTCAGCTTGACTGCATTGTTGGGTATGGTGTCTCTCATCTTTTTCTTGACAATACCACACAGATTCTCTATGGGGTTTAGGTTAGGCAAGTTTTCTGGCCAATCAAGCACAGTGATATCATGATCATTAAACCAGGTATTAGTACTTTTGGCAGTATGGGCAAAGCTGGCCAGCAGAGGGAAGCATGAAGTGCTCTAGAATTTCCAGGTAGAGGGCTGAGCTGACTTTGGATTTGACAAAACACAGTAGACCAACACCAGCAGATGACATGGCTCCCTAAATCATTGGAAACTTCACACTGGACCTCATGCAACTTGGATTCTGTGCTTCTCCGCTCTTCCTCCAGACTCTGGGACCTTGTTTTCCACATGAAATGCAAAGTTTACTTTACTTACAAAGAGGACTTTGGACCACTGAGCAACAGTCCAGTCCTTTTTTTTCTTTAGCCCAGGTAAGAAGCTTCTGACGTTGTCTCTGGTTCAGGAGTGGCTTGACACAAGAAACGTGATAGTTGTAGCCCATGTCCTGGATACATCTGTTTGTGGTGGCTTTAGAAGCACTGACACCAGCCGTAGTCCACTACTTGTGAACCTTCCCCAATTTTTTGAATGGCCTTTGCTTCACAATCCTCTTAAGGCTGCAGTAAGGCTAGGTTCTTTCTAGTCTGAGAATCGGAACAACATTAGGAGCCTAAGTCGCTTTACATCACAAAATCAATGATTCCCTAAGAGAGTCGCCTTAACTGGTCCGACACAAGTTGGACCGACTTTGAAAAAGGTTCCTGTGCTACTTTTGTCTGACTTTGATCCTACTTCAGCCCATTGATATCATTGTTAGATCAAAGTCAGATCATTGTCTTAACTGATCAGACTTTGGCATGAGACTTGTGCTCTGAGGATCTTGAAGGAGAACTTGCCAAATTTAAAAAAAATGGCATGGGGTCCCCCTCCAAGAGCATTTCAGGCCCTTCGGTCTGGTATGGATTTAAAATAAAAACAGCGTGGGGTCCCCCCCCAAAATCCATACCAGATCCTTATCTGAGCATGCAGCCTGGCAGGCCAGGAAAGGGGTGGGGATGAGCGAATGCCCCCCCTTCCTGGACCATACCAGGCCGCATGCCCTCAACATGGGGAGTATGGGTGCTTTGGGGCAGGGGGAGCCCACCCCAAAACACCTTGTCCCCATGTTGATGAGGACAAGGGCCTCTTCCCGACAACCCTTGCCGGTGGTTGTTGGGGTCTGTGCAAAAGAACATAAGAAAAAGACGCCGGAGAGGGGAGAAGAAATCTGAGGGAGAAGACGCCAAAGCTGATTTAATAAAATACTATAAAAACCAGTGTAGTGTGTTTTTTTACACTTTTTTTTAGGTGAATGGGTAGGGTTACAATGTACCCCATACTCATTCACATAGGGTGGGGGGGGGGCTTCCAGATTCTGATTAACCCCCCTGCCCGCAGACCCCGACAACCACCAGCAAGGGTTTCGGGAAGAGACCCTTTTCCTCATTAAATGCTGACTAGGTGCTTTGGGGCGGGGGGGGGGCGCAGAGCTCCCCCTGCCCCAAAGCACCCATACTCCCCATGTTGAGAGCATGCGGCCTGGTATGATCCAGGAGGGGTGCGCTCGCTCGCCCCACCCCCTTTCCTGGCCTGCCAGCCTGTGTGCTCAGATAAGATTCTGGAATGGATTTTGGGGGGGGGACCCCACGCTGTTTTTTTGGCGTTTTTTTTCCCCTTAAAACCACACCAGACCGAAGGGCCTGGAATGCTCTCGGAGGGGGACCCCATGCCTTTTTTATTTTTTTTTTATTTTGGCGGGCGTTCCCCTCCTAGATCCCCAGAGCACAAGGTGCCTGGTATTGTTGGGATCAAAGTCGGATCCCGTTCACAGAAGTCGGACCGATGTAGGTCCGATGTAAGAGCGCTGTAGGACACATATCGCAGAGCAAAGTACTGTAGGATCAAAAGTCGTTTTTGTGCCGGATAGTGTGAACCTAGCCTGACACCTTTTTATACCACACTTTTTCCTTCCACTCAACTTTCCAATAATATGTTTGGATGCTGAACTCTGTGAATAGCCAGCTTCTTTAGCAGTGACCTTTTGTGACTTACCCTCCTTGTGGAGGGTGTCAATGACTGTCTTCTGGACAACTGTCACATCAGCAGTCTTCCCTATGGTTGTTTAACCTACTGAACCAGACTGAGAGACCATTTAAAGGCTCAGGAAACCTTTACAACTGTTATTAGTTAATTAGCTGATTAGAGTGTGAAACCATGAGTCTACAATATTGAACTTTTTCACAATATTCCAATTTTCTGAGATATTGAATTTTGAGTTTTCACTAGCTGTAAGCCACAATCATCAAAATTTAAAAGAAAGAAATGCTTGAAATATATCACACTGTGTGTACTAAGTCTATATAATATATGAGTTTAGTTTCACTTTTTGAATTTAATTACTGAAATAAATTACCTTTTTGATGATATTCTAGTTTTTTTGAGATCCACCTGTGTATATATACAGTATATATTTTTTTATGACCACAGACAGGTAAAGTGAATAACATTGGTTATCTCTGTATGGCATCTAAATGTGGGTGGGATATCTTGGGCAGTAAGTGAACATGTTGTCCCTGAAGTTAATTTGTTGAAAGTAGAAAAAAACGGGCAAGCGTAAGGATTTGAGCAACTTTGAAAAGGGCCAAATTGTAATGGCTAGAAAATTGAGTCAGAGTAACTCCAAAACTGCAGCTCTTGTGGAATGTTCACAGCCTGCAGTTGTCAGGACCTATCAAAAGAGGTCCAAGGAAGGCAAATCGGCGAAGTGCAGAAAGGGTCATGGGTGGCCAAGGCTCATTGATGCACATGGGGAGCAAAGGCTGGCCTGTGTAGTCCAATCCAAAAGAAGAGCTACTGTAGCTCAAATTGCTGACATAATTAATGCTGGTTCAAAAAGAAAGGTGTTAGAACACAGTGCATCACAGTTTGTTAGGTATGGGGCTGCGTAGCCACACACCTGGCAGTGGGTCAGGACACAGGTCTGAACCAGCGACCCCCGCTGTATCTGGCGATGTCTATTTTTGCTGAGCCACCTGAGATGCTGGGCAGCACCCTGTTTGATCCATTGGACAATCCTGCCTTGTGCCTTGTTTCTGTTGAACCTTGAACTCCATGCTCTTCCTAAGAACGTCCTACTTAAGTCATACCTTTGCACTTCTTCTTACTAGATTATTATACTCTCTCCAGCCAATATCTCGCTCTTGTCAATCTCCCCTACCACTCGTTATAGAATCTTTGGATTGTTCCTTGGCTACACTTCTGGTTAATCCCAATCTGTGACATGTTACCGACCTTTGGCTTGTTTACTGACTATGCTTGTGCTTGATCCATACTTGCTACATCTGCTACTAGACCCCAGCTTGCTCCTTGTGGGGCAATCCTGAGGACCGCTACCTGGTACTAACATGCAGCAAAACCCATCACCACCATCAAGGGCTCTGGTAAACAAAAGTTAGTGCTTAGACTCTGCACCTCAGATGAGCCCATGTCATCCACCAGGGTAACTTGCTGCTGCACTTATCCAGCTGGTCAATGGGAGCCTCTCTACTGCTATAGCCAATGGCCACCGAGCTTGACCCCTGACAGTGTGCCCATGCTAACCTTTGTCCACAGCCTAAAGCACCTACAAAGGGGCATGTGAGCATCAAAATTGGAGCACAGAGCAATAGAAGAAGGTGTCCTGGCCTGATCTATCACAATTTCTTTTACATCATGAGGATGTCCGGGTGTGTATGCATCGCTTATCTGGGGAAGAGATGACACCAGGATGCACTATGGAAAGAAGGCAAGCTGGTGGAGGCAGTGTGAATGGAGGGGGCAAGCCAGGGACGGTTTGGCTATGGAGGAAATTGCTAGATGATGCTGGACTTCCGCCAGCCAGGAGGTGAGCTCTATCTGACTTGCTGCAGATTCTTCTGCACACTGTGGGGAGCTTGCAGTACACAGTAAAAGAATGAAACCTGTACAACTGTGCAAGACAGAAGATAAGGCTAGAGTTCAGCTTTAGTGCTGGGCACCTACTGACTCCAGCTAATGCTTCTTTAATCTGCGGAGGGGTGTAGGTGCATCTACTGATATGTAAAAACACTAAAAATGTGGAGTACAGAAACAAATTCTAAAAAGTATGGAGAGCAGAAGCCAACATCCGGCTTATAGTAATTGCAATACAAATGCCAAACTCAGACCTCAGTATAAAGTATCTGAAATCACTCCAAGTTACCTCATCCAAGTCATCATCAGGCGTGGCTGGTGTTCTGTCTGTTCGATAGGATGCAACTGAGGACGTTTCTGAATCCATTGAATCATCATCGTAACCAAACACAGTGTCCACTAGGTGTCTCTGCAACAATTGCAGTGAAATAAACTTACAGCAGCACTGTAATAGAACCTAAGGAAATCACATCTTTTATTGTGCCTAAATTCCAAAAAGAAAGGAATCTGTTCCTAGTTAATAAATAAGGGGCACAGTATATGAAGTGAGGAGTATTTTGTCTCTTTATAACAATTCTATCATAGTACAGAGAATTGTTAGGAATCCTGCAACTAGTAATACATTTGTGTGTTTCATAAGTAGTAGAAGAAGAAGAAGTAGAATAAATAAGTAGAAGTAGAAGCGCAATAGTTATGTTATGTCAGGCTCATCATACCTTTTACCCTTTTGTATAATAGGATATCAATTCAGGTAGTAAGATTCACCCTAATTATAATCAAAATATCTATTCAGGCAGTTGGGTCATACAGTAAATATCAATTCAGAAAAAGGGGAAACAGAGTTTATTTTCTGAGAAACGTGAGAGAGGTCTCTGCTCCACCACCTCATTAGCAGTAGCTTAAAATTTACACTACTGTTTTAATGAGCTATCTGATTGTATGAAAAATTCAAACGTATGGATAACTAATAGGGGCTGAATAGGGGACATGTGCATTGAGGTGTTTTTACAAAGTTTTGTCTGGGTATGTCCGTGGTTGTTGATCATCTCCATCATCGTTTGTATAATCAGTGCAGAATGGGTGTCTGTCTGGAGCCCAAGCTCCAAGAAGGCCCACAGGGGTGCTAAAAAAAAGTTCTGCCAATTTCAATGCAAACCAATTTTATCTTTTCAAAATGTGTAACTTTTCCAGAAAGTGATCAGCAATGGCAGCCATTGTATTGCTTTAGTTTAGAATCCATTCACACTTTACTTTTCTTGCATTAGTAATAAATAACACATGCCAACAGGCGTTGAGTCACGTGCATTGTGTTAAGGCAGCCCATTTATTTTGACAAAAGAAAAATACGTACAGCATTTTTACCAGGGGCAACCTATCACAGAGCAAGGTAGAGTGTTACTGTGCAATGTGATTCTCTGCAACACATATGAATCAGAGCTCCAATGTCTTAGTGTGCTGGGGAAGCCATTTAACAACGTGGTAGTGAAGGTAACCGCAATGCAAAAGCGTAATTTGTTCTTAAAGTTTTCCATTATTATTATTACAGGCAGTCCCCGGGTTACAAACAAGATAGGGACTGTAGGTTCGTTCTTAAGTTGAATTTGTTTGTAAGTCGGAACAGGTACATTTTTTAAGTTTAACTTCAGCCAAAAAAACTATTTTTAAGCTTTTTGGATAGCATAGGGAAGGGGTAACACCCCTGTAATGTTTGTTTTGCTGTCTATGTTTCTGTTCAGAAGATTTCACCTCACTTCCTGTCCCAATGATAATTGGATTTTGAAAATTTTGAATTGTTGTGGAAACAAACCTTGGTGATAAAGCATCAATGGAGACACCTTTTTCCCATAAGAACTCTTACAGGAGTGAATTTCCCTTCCTAGGGGGAGATTTCCTCTCACTTCCTCTTGTCCCCCTCCGTTTGTAAGTAGGAGTCATTAGTAAGTAGGATGTTTGTAACTAGGGGACCGCCTGTATTATGATCAATCAAATGTAGCAAATATGCACACTCCCTATAACTGAAGTATATATAATTTTTTATATTATCTGCCACCATATGAGTAATTTGCACAGAGTGTACACATGAATAATAATCAATTCAAAATGCATACACTGTGCTTCAATTCCTGCAAAAATAGTTTATAAACCCATGTCACAAGCAAATCCTAAATAACTGTGTACACAGATTTTTTTTGTATAAGCCAATTAAATTGACAATATGGATTTAAAACAGCCCAGGGCTCACAATAAAATTAACCCACTAACACCGCCGTGTAGAAGTTTTTGCCTCATTTAAAAAAAATAAATCAAAATTGTTATGAAAATCATTAGAAATTCTGCAACTAGTAACATATACACAGTATGTGTCTCATCAATACAACAGCAGAAGTAAGACTACAATGAAGGTAACGGCATCTGCGTTCAGTCCAGTCCTTCCTGTGGTTATTTAGGTTTCTGCATATTAAGCCATTGAGCTCAATCCGCCATTTCTGCCATGGATGAGGAAATCATTTGCTGAGAATCAAGAAAGCATGCAGAGTTATTTACTACAATGCATATGTATAGGACATAAGGCTCATACCTTTATAGGCTTGGAACTTCTTTTATGCTTCTTTCGTCGAATTAATTTCTCTCTATCCTAGAAAATGAATAGAAACATTTAGACATGCAGAAAAATGCTTTGGCATAAAACGTGAATAGAAATAATTTTGGGCTTAAAAATAATATCTGCTTTTACAGTTAGTACAGATGGAATGTTAACGTCATTCTAAAGCCTCAAGTTTTTTTTTTCCTTCATGCATTCTATGCATGAAGGAAAAAGAACTTTTATGCTGCAGGATCCCCCTAGCCACCCCCCTTATTCTTACCTGAGCCCGATCCAGTCCAGCGATGTGGTTCTCTGCTCCATCTCCCTCCATATTGGGCAGATTGATAGCAGTGGCAGCCATTGGGTCCTGCTGCTGTCAATCAAATGCTGTGATGAGGGAGCGGGGGGGGGGGGGGGCAGGGCCGAGTCACCTGGTCTGTGTCAATAGACAGGAGTGAGAATGCAGGGGGGCTTTCCCTGAGGGCACTCGCCGAAGAGGAGGGGCCTGGAGCGGTGGTGGGGGACTCCAGAAAAGGAGGATCAGGGCTGCTCTATGCAAAACCATTGCACAGAGCAGGTAAGTGTAACATGTTTGTTATTTTTTTTTTAAAAAACAAAACAATGGTTTAATATTACTTTGTGATGCAACTTTTTTCCTTTGGTATTGGTGCGGACTCTGCATGCTACATTGCCATAGCTAGAAGACTTCTGTCTTTTAGCAAATACTGGTGAAAACACAGATAATATTTCTCTTTAAATGTCCTAAAATGTACCCTTTGACATTAGATTATGGAGACTCTATCAGGTCTGAGCCTATAGGTCTTTTGGGCCTTAGCAGGCACCTTTGACTAACTATGGAAAGAAAAGCCCACTTTTCTGTGCCAACGGGTTATTTTTCAGCAACATAAAATCAACCTCAGAATCATTGCCGACTACAAAGACATCACATTCACTAGGGCATGCATGTGTTTCCTATCAGAGCCTTTTCATATAAAGGGACAAACAGGCATTGGTTAAGGACAGCAGACCACCAACAGGCCTTAAGTTATGGAGCACATCTTGAGCAGCTGTATCCTAAAGCCTAGTACACACGACCAAATGTCAGGCAGTATTCGGCCAGTGTGTACTGGAGTCAGTTGGCTTCTGTCGAAGGGTCATGACTGAAAAAAGGCTCCCGATCAGCGCTCTCAGCCAATGGTGCTGAGAGCCCTGACTGGAGTGTTCTGGCATGGGGCTGTCCCTCTGCCAGAACAAAATAGCACAGCAAGGGAGACCACTGTACTAATGTCGGATAGATAGTACAGTGGCTCCTCCTGATATGTCAGTTTTTTCATTCAGCACTGCTGGGTTGAACAAAGAAAAACTACTGGTGTGTATGAGGCTTAAGTATCTAAACTTCCTTAAAGAGGTCTATCTCTGAACATTGACCACAGGGTGTTGCTTGCTTGGCATGGATGCCATTCAGAGAACTCCTTGCATTTTTTTAATGAATGCAAAGGCTTCTGATTGCACGAGGTGGAGTTCCTGATATCACTCGCCCTCCTTGCCATTCTGTGAATGGCAGCACAGCACCTGAAATATCACGATCACTGTTAAGGCTACTCAAGGCCGCTGATAAGGGGGTACCACCAGTCCTCCTGTACTGGGCCAGGGCAACAGGGGGACCCGGCAGCTTTACATTGTAGAGTGCAGGCCCTTTATAAGCTTGTGACCGATAATTAAATAACATTTCTTGGGCCCCATCCTTCCATCAGTGGGGCCCAGGAGGCAGTAGCAGAGCGGGAACTTTTTTTTTATGTACAGTATCTCACAAAACTGAGTACACCCTCTCACATTTTTGTAAATATTTTATTATATCTTTTCATGTGACAACACTGAAGAAATGACACTTTGCTGCAATGTAAAGTAGTGAGTGTACAGCTTGTATAACAGTGTAAACTTGCTGTCCCCTCAAAATAACTCAACACACAGCCATTAATGTCTAAAGCGCTGGCAACAAAATTGAGTACACCCCTAAGTGAAAATGTCCAAATTGGGCTCAATTAGCCATTTTCCCTCCCCGGTATCATGTGACTCGTTAGTGTTACAAGGTCTCAGGTGTGAATTTGGGAGCAGGTGTGTTAAATTTGGTGTTACCGCTCTCACTCTCTCATACTGGTCACTGGAAGTTCAACATGACACCTAATGGCAAAGAACTCTCTGAGGATCTGAAAAAAAGAATTGTTGCTCTACATAAAGATGGCTTAGGCTATAAGAAGATTGCCAAGACCCTGAAAATGAACTGCAGTGCGGTGGCCAAGACCATACAGCGGTTTAACAATACAGGTTCAACTCAGAACAGGCCTCACCATGGTCGACCAAAGAAGTTGAGTGCACATGGTCAGCGTCATATACAGAGGTTGTCTTTGGGAAATAGACATATGAGTGCTGCCAGCATTGCTGCAGAGGTTGAAGGGGTGGGGGGAGTCAGGTCAGCCTGTCAGTGCTTAGACTATACGCTGCACACTGCATCAAATTGGTCTGAATGGCTGTCGTCCTAGAAGGAAGCCTCTTCTAAAGATGATGCACAAGAAAGCCCGCAAACCGTTTGCTGAAGACAAGCAGACTAAGAACATGGATTACTGGAACCATGTTCTGTGGTCTGATGAGACCAAGATAAACTTATTTGGTTCAGATGGTGTCAAGCGTGTGTGCTGGTCCATTGATGCTAGCTCCCTGTGAGACATCTCTTTGGAACTAGATAACCTACTGTTGGGTTAGGTTGTACTTTATTGTAAGGTTCCAATCAGGTTATCCAATGATACAATAACTGCAGTCATTGACATCATGTGTTTGTTTTTAATCCACTAACTGTCATATGTGTTTATATGCTTCAATAAACTTTTGTTTACTTTTATACTCCTTTTGTATCCTTGACCGGTAAAGTCCCATTGTGATGAATTTGCAATTTAGTCCAGTATCTTATTGGGGATGCGGACAGGTTACCATTGATCCAACCAGGTGGAGGACCAATTTTTGTTTCAACAGTCAGATAAGCTGTACGGGGCCCCATGATTTCTAACAGCAGCTCTGTAGCTACTACAATGATTAACAACTTCCACAGAGGCCGATCAGGTTTCACATATGCATAATTACATTGCACCAAGCTGGCCCAATTTAAATATGCAATATATCTTTTCCCTGGAGTTCAGCCTTAAAATAGTCATACTTAGTCATACAGTGTACACATACACTTTTTCTGTACCTGATATTATCTGGCACCATCATATTAAAGATGTGATTTGGAAATGTATGACATCCTGTTTGTCAGAAGCTGTTTGCATGTATATAACAGTGATTCACACAAAGGAAATGGCTAAAATTCTGGCTGGCATTGTCACTAGCCTAAGAATAATCATAATCATAGTCAAACAACATTGCTAAACAGACCTAGGAGAACCTAAGGCTCTGTGCACACTGGATTACATTACAAAATGTTGCTTCTACAGGAGTTTTATGTTCTGCCTGTAGAAGTATTTCAATGGTATCCTATGTGTCCATGCACATTAGGACGTTTAGAGGCATATTTCGAGATCAACGTTTAGTGGCAGGAAAAAACCCTTCTGGTTCGCATTTCTGAATGGAGCTTACTGGCAGTCAAAACTTAAAATTCTCCTAAACTTGTCTAAACTTTGTACAAAAAATGCTCTATATGAGCGTTTTTTTACTCCCAAGAGAACAGACTTTTTTTTAAGCCCAATGTATGGGGATGTCCGAGCGCTTTGAAGGTGAATGGGCAGACACGTGCCACAAGTGGGAACAGTCCAAAAGGGGGGGGGGGGGGGAGTCCTTAGGTGAATGATGATGTTAGAAAGGCAGCCAGCTGGTCAGAGGTAGAAGCAACTCTGTGGAAGTAAAAAACAACAAGAAAGCAGTGCCAATCTGAGTGCAGTATTAGGGTAAACAGTGACACTTTAAGGCTTCATACACACAGGACTTTAAAAAAACATAAAAAAAAACGTCAGTAGCTTATCAGGTATGTTTTCTGCTTTTACCAGCGTTATATTACCGCCGTTTTTTCATGGTTTTTAGCGTTTTTAAAGGGCCAGCGTTTTTCTTTTCCAATTGATCTAAAACGTCCAAAAATGTTTTTGAGCGTTTTGGGCCGTTTTTGAGCATTTGAACGTTTTTACAGCTTAAAAACATCTCTCAGAACCCTCTGGTCTTGGGTTTTTTTTACAGCTCAAAAAC
>BLSH010436096.1:1107963-1129960 GCA_018402905.1 Glandirana rugosa
AGACAGGTGCCACAAGTGGGAACAGTCCAAAAGGGGAGTCTTTAGGTGAATGATGATGTTAGAAAGGCAGCCAGCTGGTCAGAGGTAGAAGCAACTCTGTGGAAGTAAAAAACAACAAGAAAGCAGTGCCAATCTGAGTGCAGTATTAGGGTAAACAGTGACACTTTAAGGCTTCATACACACAGGACTTTAAAAAAACATAAAAAAAAACGTCAGTAGCTTATCAGGTATGTTTTCTGCTTTTACCAGCGTTATATTACCGCCGTTTTTTCATGGTTTTTAGCGTTTTTAAAGGGCCAGCGTTTTTCTTTTCCAATTGATCTAAAACGTCCAAAAATGTTTTTGAGCGTTTTGGGCCGTTTTTGAGCATTTGAACGTTTTTACAGCTTAAAAACATCTCTCAGAACCCTCTGGTCTTGGGTTTTTTTTACAGCTCAAAAACGTCACTGCTAAAAACAGCTGATAACAGCCTGTGTGTGCATGAACACATAGGACAATATGATGGAGGGTTTATTCACAGTAGAAAAAAAAAGTATGCAGCTAAAAACAGCTGCTGTAAAACAGTCAAAAAACGTCCTGTGTGCATGAGGCCTTATAGTGGTTGCACTCACAGGAATGTAGAGTAAAAAAACAGCATGTAGTGTTAGCCACGTCATATGGGTCCATCCAGATTGGGAGCTGGGGACTGCGGTGCCTGCACGGTGGCTTCCAGGATGCCAGTGGATAGCGGGGAGAGCGTCACCAGTTGATGGAGGAACAGACAGGGGGTGTGGCCGTAAATGGCACGTGTTCAGAGCATTCATGCTCCTTCCTCAGGCCTCTGTCGGTTCCTCCATCTACTGGTGACGCTCGGCTCTCCCCGCTGTCCACTACCCCAGAGCTCCAGGAGCCACCGGCGCTGCCGACAACATGCAGACACTGCAGGCCCCAGCTCCCAAACTGGATTGACCCAAATGACGTGGCTAACACTACATGCTGTTTTTACTCCACATTCCTGTGAGTGCAGCCACTATTAAAGAGTCATTGTTTACCCTAATACTACACTCAGATTTGCCCTGCTTTCTTGTTGCTTTGTTGTTTTTTTTAAGCCCAGTGTGCATGGAGCCTAAGGGTCCCTTGCCTTTCCTTGCCTCCCTTTCAGTTAAATTTAATCAATCTATTAGTGGGTTTTGAGAAAGAAAACGAGCCTGGGGGCAGAACACCCATGTCCCTTCATTTACATTAACTTTTGTTGCTGAACATCAAATAGAACTGCTAATGTAAAGTGGGCACAAACTCGAAATCTCCCTACAGGTACACAGGAACACTGTGTGAATATCGCCAGTCGCTGCAGGCTCTGCTAATTTAAATATGGATCAAAAGATTAATATGCAAAGAAACATTTAAAAAGAAAGCCAGTCACTGGGGAATCTTCCTACTGCATATCTTAACAGTAATGTTTCATTAATCCTAAACGTAATAACTCAATAATATCAATTCAAATTCACGCCGTGTTGCAGAAAATTTAAATAAATCATTGCATTATGTTTGCATGCCTTAGGATCTAGATTAAACAAATCTTTTATGGCAACAAGCCTTTCACTTTTATGACAATTGGTGCATGTGGACTAGGGGTGGTCTGCTCCCTCAAAAGCAGTTTAAATGGGTCCCAAAATTTCAGTGATGCCTCACTGTTTTCCATTGTTATGGTCAGAGAAGCATTTTGCCTGCAGGGCATTCATATTAGTGGATGTGCCTCAATAGCTGAAGTGTGTGTCAAATGAAATAAGGGATTCTGAATTAGTAGACTAGCTTGCACACAAAAAGGCTGGCTGAAGGCTGCATGGCATGGCTTGTTATTATACCAGCAATCTTAGCATTTTATAGACTAAAATGTAATTTTATCAATTAATGATCAAAAACTAGCCTTTTCGCCTAACAATATGTACCATATAAATAGAGTTTCCAATACATGTATTGATACAATAACATTTTTGTTATTATTATTATTTTTTTTTTTACATCATATTACCTTTACAGTATATGTGAGCCTATCTGAGGTAAGAAAATAACAGTGACAGGAACTTGAAACATTCTATTGTCAACAATGTGGATTCATAAGAATCAACTTGATTGATTTTGATTTATCAAAAATCATTCCAGCTGATCTTGGGAGTGCTCCCAGGTGCCATTTCTTACCTGTTCCTGCCTCTGATTCCAGCCAGTGGGGAAGGACCTTATGTGTTAGCAGCATTTAAATGTGCCTACTCAGACTGATTTGCCTGGCTTACCTGTACATTGTAAACTCGTCACATGCACACCCAACGTGAGCAGCTTGAACTACAGTCACTGACAACCTCCAAATACTGTGTATGTGGGCAGTTTGGTCATCAGCAGGGGCGTAACGATAGGGGTTGCAGGGGTTGCGATTGCAACCGGGCCCCATGCTCCAGGGGGCCCATGTGCTTCCCTTGTACACCTGGATAGGAGTGATGGCGGGGGTGGCATTTAGAAGTTTTATTTATTCCATTTTCCTCCTAATGCAGGAGATTGGTTCCTTTATATGCTGCCCCTGCCGCCCCTCCTATCCAGTTTACTTGTCTTCTGCTGTTCCCAGGGTGCCGCTGCGGGACCATAATAAAGGGACCCATGATAGGAGTAAAGGGCCCCAGGATCAGCAAGAAGAGGGAAGGGCCCTGGCCAGAGGTCGGGGGGGCCCTTCCTAATTTCTTGCACCCGGGCCCTGAAGGTTCTAGTTACGCCTCTGGTCATCAGTGCTATTCACATTAAAGCGTATGTCAAGGTAAAAAGAAATGAAAACATACTGTATGCAGTACATCTCTGCACATTTTCCATTTTTTTTGTATCTCGTAAAGCTCCTGCAAGTACCTAATAGTAGTAGTAATCTGCCTCAAATGCACTTAACTCTTAAGCCCTGTTGTAGGGTGAAAACACACAGCTTTTTTGTGGACTGAGTGGTATCAATGGGACCGTGATCACATGGTACCTGGGACAAATAACATCACCCTGTACCATGTAATAGCTGTGGGCACATCACAGTATTACAATAGTAAACAATGACTTATGAATGAATGCCACTCATGACAGTTCAAACAATTGCTGTTACAGCGATCATCAAAAAAAAAAAAGCTCTGTGCCTTCCCGACAATAGCGGGTTGCTTTCTAGCTCACACACACCTGTGATCCGCATTTCAGCGGGTACCTCTGACCCTGCTGAGCCTGTTGAGCTACATCAAGGCACTATGCAACACTATTTTCTCCGCACAGCGCCGCTCAAACCTCGGACTCCCAAAGACAAGATGGCGGCCGACTGGATCACAGGGAAGAGTAAGACTCCTCCTCCCAACCCAGGAGCAGCCTACGACAGTGAGGATATTGGGAAAGACCCCTTGGTTGCACGATTGGATCCTCTGGCATCTACTAATAGGCAAGATATCCCCCCGGGCACATATCTGATGGCAGACCCACACCCCTCTGACTCAGAGGGGCATCTTAGATCTGAAGCCACAGCCCTTCTTTCTTACTTCAGGGCCACCTTTGAGTCCTGGACAGCTAAGATGGAGGCCTTACTGCATCTGGAACTGTATTCTTTAACCACTTGCCGACCGCCTCGCGTAGAAAGACAGCGGCAAGTTGACTCTGCTGCGCATATTGCCGTCTATAAATGCCCAATGTGCACTCCGTGATCGTGGCCACGGGTCGGGCGGACTCAATGTCCGCCGGTGACCCGCGATCGCCTGGTACAGCATGTAAACATCTGTAAACATCCCGCTCTGTCAGGTGGAATGATCCTGTGATCAGGATCAGTTAGATCTGTCATGCCCCTGCCAGCCCAGCCCCCACACAGTTAGAACATGCCTAGGGAACACAGTTACTAGCCATTACTAGGAAAAAAAAAAAAATAGTAAAAACGCCATGAATTAATTTTTTTTTTACCACAAATATGTAGAAGAATACATTTTGGCCTAAACTGATGAATACATTTGTTTTTTATATATTTTTTTACATGTATTATAGCAAAAAGTAAAAAATATTGGGTTTATTCAAAATTGTCGCTCTTTTTTTGTTTATAGCGCAAAAAATAAAAACCGCAGAGGTGATTAAATATAACCAAAAGAAAGCTCTATTTGTGGGAAAAAAAGGACATCAATTTTCATTTGTGTGCAACGTTGCACGACCGCGCAATTGTCAGTTAAAGCAATACAGTGAAGAATCGCAAAAATGCTCTGGTCAGGAAGGGGGTAAATCCTTCCGGGGCTGAAGAGGTTAAAGCAACAAGTCTCAGACACAGAGGTGGTTGTATCAGTGCTGACTAAAAACCCAAGCAGTTCATGGAGCCCATAGAGCGGCACTTGTCCATCTGAGCCACATGTGACAACACCAACTTTGTATAGAAGATGGTGAGAACAGAAGTCGCAGAAATAATGTTAGACTCCAAGGCAACATCAAGCACCGATCTGAGAGCCACTGTTATCTCTATTCTCAGCCAGGTTCTGGGAAGGGAGCCAGCATCACCCATTGAACTTGACTGGGTACATAGAGTGGGGGGGGGCGGGGGATTGAGGAGGCCACCCTCATTATGTCCTATGCAGAGTCCACTATTATACTCTGAAAGAAGAAATCATGCGTAAAGCATGGCGGATGGGCCCTGTGGACTTGGATCCTCCATTCACCTATATCCGGATCTCTCTCACAACTTATTGTACATGCGGAGAGTAGTCTGCGCCCCTATTGGTTCTAATTCGCCAGGCTGGAGCTTCTTATACCTGGGGCCATCACTTTAGCATCAAGGTGACTCGGGATGACCCACAAATTATCTTGAAGGACCCAGATCAACTGCCTGATTTATTTCTTTTTCTCCAACAAGACCCAGTTGATGTCCTGAACTGGTTAGACCCTCCTGACGACCGTCAGTGGCTCCTGGGATCCGGCCCTCTCTCTCTGTGTCGCAGACATCCAAGGTCCAGATCAGCATCTACTGGCTACAGGGCCTGATGGATTACCTCACCTGAGGATTGATCTGGCCTTCTTCTATTTCGTTCTGCATAGACCCTACTTTGTCCACTGAACATCCTATAAGGGGGTCATACCTGCTTTTACCTACTTTTCCTGGTGTCTGACAGGTTTGCACTACAAACTGCCTCACCAACTGTCTTAGTCTATGGTGAACGCAATTAACCGCATTACTTGGTTTGCCATAAACTGATCCACAGACTTTATTGCCATATACAGTAGGACATATTGCTGTACTTTGCTAGTACGACATGTCTGGCTGGGGTTTGGAGGGGCAGAGCGAACTTTAATGATCCATGTGGGATGATCATATGACAGACTGACTCTTTCCCCTCCAAGATACTTACTTGATATATGTATAGACCTCCTGGGTCTGTCTTGGATATCTATCTGCTTCTCTTGAAGCTGGGGCTGTGCTGACTTCTATGAGACAGCCACTGGGCGATATACTTTTAGACTCAGTGTTATTTACTCTAACAAACCTTCAAGGTTAATGTCAATGTCATTGTTGTTGCTGAGTTCTGTTATTGGACTGAGCACCAGTAACCCTGCCTCTGTTTTGGACGTCGGCTTACCTGCTCAGCCCATCCCGGATTTATGGTTTCCATGTTTTTTAGTAAAACTGTGCTCCAGTCCGGGGAGTGGGTTGTTCCCCTACCAGTGGGGAGACCCACTACCCGAATCGGATGCAGTTTCTGTTTGGATGGCCTGTGCAAGACGGTCTGTTTACTGCCACCTTTATCCTAATTATTGGGTGTGTTATTTACTTATCATCTCTGCCTGCTATGCTGTCGGGATTACAACTCAGATTGTTTCCTTTCGACCTCTCTCCCACAATAAGATTTTCATTGCATGGCGAGCAATTTTGTTTTTTCTAGACACTTTTCCTTGAGTGTCCTCTCGCTATTCTTTTTTCCTTCCTTCCTTCTGTGTGTCTCCCCTTTTGCCCTAATCATCTATCCCCCCCCCCCGCCCCCCTTTCCTCTCTTCTTTCCTATTTCTTCTGTCTATTCTAACACCTTTCACACTCCATCATGGCCCACACGGTGAGTTCTTGCCCTGGTTAAAATTCTGCTCTTACAACGTAAATGGTCTCCATATTGCCTTTAAATGAGGACAAATCCTTTATCAAATGCATAAACATCAGGTCAAGGTGCTTCTACTGCAAGAGACGCACTTCCAAACTGACTCCACCCCTTCCTGCTCCAACAGATACTTCAATAGGTGGATTCATAGTACACATCCTTCACAGAAGACCAGAGGAGCCTCTGTTGCTTTCCACAAATTGCTCCCTGTGGAAATACTTGACCAAATGTCCAATCAACAGGGAAGGTATGTTTTTGTGAAATTCTCATTGTGGGGGACTAAATTCACGGTAGCTAACATTTACCTGCTGAAAGTTAACCAAATCCCATCAGCTTTGCGATACCTTAAGATATTAGCCGGTTTCATGGAGGGTAAAGCTCATTCTTGATGGGGACTTCAATACCCCACTAGACCCACTCCTCAACGTCACGATTCTCAATATCTTTCCCTAAAATATCTCATTGATGTGTGGATGGTATTGTACCCTACTTCTTGCAATTATACTCACTTCTCCCACGCACATCAGTCCTACAGTCGCATAGACTACTTTCTAATTGAGCATAGTTGTTTAGACTGGTCTCCCGAATGTGAAATTGACTCTATGGTTTGGTCTGATCACTCTCCCATCTACCTAACTTTTCTGATCCCTTCCACTCCAGTAAGGAAATGGACATGGCGTTTAACCACTTCACCTAGGGAGGACGTCCATGGACATCTCGGACTTTGAGTGGTGATATCTGAATGATGTCGGCAGCTACTGCCATGATTCAGATATCATTCTTTCCGGCCAGCAATTCCTTGCACCACAAGAATGATCATAGTGGCAGTTCAGCCACTTGATCGTTCTTATAGGCAGCAAGAGGGGACGTCCACCCTCTCGCCACCCTTCAGTGCTTCTCCCGGGCAGCCCATACGATCATTGGCAGGGAGAAGAGATCCGTCACTGCCGGATGTTTGTCAGAGAGATGACTGGTGACCATCCGGTCACCAGTCATCTCTATGACCCTCAGAGGCCCAGGCACGACGTTATGACATCACATCCAGGCTGGCTTTAGTAAACAAAGCCGAGGATGCGGCTGGAGAGACCGAGAGAATTAATTTTTTTTCTGATCTCAGTCTTTCCAGTCTGGAGGAGAGATATGGGGTCTTATTGACCATATATCTCTCAATAAAGAGTACCTGTCACGCACTATTTTTATTACAAGGGATGTTTACATTCCTTGTAATAGGAATAAAAGTGATAAAACATTTTTTTAAAGAGACAGTGTAAAAATAAAGATAAAATAAACAATAATAAAAAAAAATGTAAAGTGCACCCGTCCACGCAAGCTTGCACACAGAAGCGAACGTATACCTAAGTCACGCCCACATATGTAAACGACATTCAAATTACACAAGTGAGGTATCGCTGTCTGCGTTAGAGCAAGAGCAATGCTTCTAGCACAATACCTCCTCTGTAACTCTAAACATGCCCCCTGTAAAAAATTTTAAAGTGTCGCCTATGGAGATTTTTAAGTGCCAAAGTTTGGCACAATTCCACATGTGTTTCCAATTTTAAAGCGTGACATGTTAGGTATCTATTTACTCGGCGTAACATCATCTTTTATAATATTCAAAAAATTCCTGCATAAATACTGTGCGACATAAAAAGTTGCAATGATCGCCATTTTATTCACTAGAGTCTCTGCTAAAAAATATATATATAATGTTTGGGGGTTCTGAGTAATTTTCTAGCAAAAAAAATATGATTTTCACATGTAGGACAGGAGTGCCAGAAATGGCCTGGGTGGGAAGTGGTTAAATGACTCATTACTTAAAAACTCAGAATGCGTTAGATGGGTCTTAGACACCATATCTTATTTGTTTATGGATTGTGCTGCAGACACTACTCCCCTGCCCATCCAGTGGGAGGCATTGAATGCTGTCTTACAAGGCAGGTTTATTCAAATTTGGGATCATCTGAAGAAGGAATGCTCAGCTGCCATAGTGGCTGCAGTTCAAAAGCTGTGGAATTGGGAAACCCCTCACAAGCGCTCTCCTACCGTGAAAACTCTTACGGAGGTTTCTTCGGCCCGGTCACAACTCAGGGACTTATATGAGGCATCCGCACATACGTACGCAGATAAACTTGCTCTACACCAATATAAATTAAAAGACAAGTGTGGTAGACCACTGGCCCGTTCTTTACATCCAAAATGCCATCTACATTTATATCTCACATCTCACAAGTCTGGTAACTCTAGTTCTCCACCATCCCAGATAGCTCAGACATGACACGGATTTTTATTAATCGTTATACAACGTCCCTGCTTCTACACCCTCTAGATCCCCGACCGTCAGAGGAGAGTAAGGCATCCTATATTGCGAAGACAGCATTACCCACCTCTTAGATGCTGATACTAGCAGTGATCTTGAAGAGCTCATCACCGAGGACGAAGTCGCCCGGCCATAGCTGCGACCCCATCTAGCAAGAGCCCGGGCTCAGATGGCTTCACCCCTAAATTCTATAAACTCATTGGCTCCCTCCTCACTCCCCCCACAAATACTAGAAGCTCATATTTCTCTCATCTTTATCTGGCAAAGCCAGATAAAGACCTGATTTTACTATTTCCCTGATAGGAGTTGACCAGAAAGTGTTTGCCAAGGTGTTGGCCAATAGACTGCAGCCCCTATTACCCAGTTTGATACACTTAGACCAGGTTGGTATTGTGAGCGGACGCGAAGCGAGGGATAACACCCTGAAAACCCTTCTCCTAGCTGACTACACCCATGCACACGATTTACCCCTTTGTCTTTTGGCGGTTGATGCTGAGAAAGCATTCGACCTAGTGGACTCGGAATCTTTCTTAGATTAACCCTGCAGCAGATAGGACTGGGTCCCCAAATGTTATCCAGGATAATGTCCCTCTATTCCTCTCCATCTGCCAGACTCCGTATAAATGGTTCATTTGGAATTCGGGGCAATGAGCAACTTTAAGGTGAACCACAGTAAATCAGAAATCCTCAATATCTCATTGACTGGGGTGGCTTTACAACAACCTTCGTCCTCATTCCCTTTCAAGACTGGCCCCACTTCTATCCGATACTCAGGAATACATATACTAACAGATGCATTCCGGCTTTTTTCTGCTTACTTCACTTCTCTCCTCCTTAAAAACTCAGGCGGAGTTATTGTGTGCTCTGCCGTGGACTTCCGCGGTTAGTCATAGAGATCCGTCTCTTTTGGCTGATCTTACCCGCCAGACATTTCAAATCTGGGACGACTGATCTCAGCTGGTAACATGTCTAAACAGTTAGGCCCCATGATGCCATTTTTTGGGACCCCCTACTTTCCCACTGCTGTAAGTCAGAGTTTGGACCTTGGTGTAAGGAGGAATGTAGGAGACTTGCCCAAGTCCTTTGCGCAGACCCATCCCTGATGACAGATTCCCCTTCCATGATCGATCCCTCATTCTCTGACGCACTGGCTTCAGAAGAGACAAGTTCTATCATATATTCGTAGTTTTCCCTCCCTATCGGACATCTTATCTGAGCCGTCGGGATTTGAAGATATGTTCTTGCAGGCCGACCCTCCGACCCATGTAGTCTCCCAACTTTATTCACTGCTACTCAACGTTTCTTCTCCTGATCTTCCGCCGTACACGCAGACTTGGGAATCAGATTTATTATTGGGGGATAGACATCCTATATCACGCATAGACTGGCAAAAATGCTTCATTCTGACACATAAGCTCTCTTAAGCAACCAAAACCCAAGAGAAAGAGTTTAAGTTGGTAACTAGTTGGTACAGATGCCCTGCAACTATAAGACACTCTAACCCATACTTATTGGACGACTGTTGGAAATGCCTGTCTTCTATAGGTACCCTACTTCACATCTGGTGGGACTGCCCTTCAGTTCGGCAATTTTGGCAAAAAATTTTTGATTTGCATTGGAAGTTGATGGCGATATCTCTCCAACCCTCACCGGAGGTAGCTGTCTATAATTGTGGGCCCTCTAAAATCAGTTAAAAAAGATGTGCTGCGACACTTCCTTGCTGTGGCACAGACAGTGATCCCCGGATACTGGAAATCAACAGAGATGCTCTCCCTGGGTGATAGGGCTACTGAAGTAGATCGTATTAGAGACCTAGAATGTCTGTTGGCCCAGGAAAGTGATAAAGAGGAACAATTCTCCGTTATATGGACTTCTTGGTCCATGTTCCAGTACTCCACAGAATTTGTACTATGGGCAGAGGGAGAACTAGATGCCACCTCACCTTACCCTAGGTGGAGTGTCTCCTCTTCTTTCCTCTCTCATCTGATCCTATTTTTTCCTTATTCTATATACTTACCCTTAAATGTTTTGCTCAATCCACAATTGCTTTTGGAGCATTAGTTAAAGTGGATGTAATTCATAATTGAGCCTAGTAGAGTAGAACATGTCTTGTCATCTGTAACCAATCTTGTCACAAAGAGTTAATCCAGCTCTGAGCAATCCTGTTATCTTTTTTCAGTAAGAAAAAAAAACTACTAACTGAAAAATAAGAGGAGTTTCTTCCACCTGCTGTGTGAGTGACAGGTAATTTCCTTATCTCATGCACTGAGCAGAGGAAGCTAAATTTGCGTCCTTTTTTCCCCACAAATAGACCTTTCTTTTGGTGGTATTTGATCCCCTATGCGTCATTTCTGATCGCCGCTATAAACAAAAAAAGAGCGGCAATTTTGCAAAAAAACTAAATTTCTTACTTTTTACTAAAATCCAAATCCAAAATAAAAATATAAAACAACATTTTTTTTATCTGTTTTGGGCGATTTGTATTTTTCCTCATATTTTTGGTAAAAAAAATCGCAATCGGCGTTGATTGGTATGTGCAAAAGTTGCTACGTTTACGGATGATGAGAATTAATTTCTGGGGTTTTTATATTTTTTACTATTAATGGCGGCGATCTGCGATTTTTAGCGGTACTGCGATATTGGGGTGGACATATCGGACCATTTTGACACTTTTTTGGGACCAATGACATTTATACAGCGATAAGAAATTTAGATGTCCACTGATTACTGTATAAATGTCATTGGCAGTGAAGGGGTTAACCTGCAGGGGGTAGTGAAGGGGTTAACTGTGTTCCCTAGGCGTGTTCTAACTGTGGGGGGGGGGCTGGGCTGTTATGGGCATAAGAGATCTAACTGATCCCAGTGACAGGGATCAGTAGATCTCTTAAGTCCCCACTGACAGAACGGGGAACCGCCTTGTTTACATCAGCATTCTTTTGATCTGGCTGCTCATCGCGACTCGCCGGCGGACATTGGGTCCGCCCGAGCCGCGGGCACACTCCTTCCCCTAGCGGCCACTCCACAAATCGCCGTTTGCGGGACACGTCCACACTGCCGCAGTAAATATACTGCGCGCGGTGTGGAAGTGGTTAAATAATGCTTCCCTTCTCTATGGAACAACACGTGATCCACATGGCATATGCTCTCTGCAAGCTTTCTAGTTTTTTGCTACCTCGCACATTGCTTTATTATTTAATAATATATTCTGACACCATTTACGATATCAATACGACATTGTCTTTACGTGATAGGTTCTCCTACGTTTATAGGTTTTATTTGGTACGCTTCGTAACTTGTATAATAACTGAACCAAAGGTCGACTTGGCATCAGTGGCTTCATCGATTTTCCATCTTTCTACTTGACAATACGGTAACCTTGTGTTAAATATTATGTTTATTATATCTGGCTACTCAATAAAATAAGATTGAACTTAAAAACACAACTTCAAAAAACTAGCCATGCCTCTTACTAAATACCTTGGACTGTCTACTTTCCAAAAAGGTGTAATTCGGGGGGTATTTGTACTGACCTGGCATTTTAGGGCCTCAAGAAATGAAATAGGCAGTCAATACACCAGAAATGATCAATTACATTTCAAATATATATATATATATATATATATATATCATGGCGTAGCTTAGCGCGGGACCAAGATGGACGCGTGATCCGAGTGCTCTGTCTGTCGGCGGCCTGATAGCAGCATTTTAAGCAGAGCTGACCACCCAAACAGTCGGGAAATGACGGGCAGGAGTTCCTCATCAACCCGGGGACACCCGGAGACTGGGACACAGCTCAGCCATACCATCCCCGCGATGTTCCGGAACAGCCAGCAGGACACACAGGCCTCGGCACAGGCCTCAGTGGGAGGAGTGACCTGCAGCGCTCTCGAGCCGGAGCTCAGCCAGCAGGTGAACGCACATCAGCCTCAGCCTACTTCGTACCTCAGCCTGGCAGACCTGCACACGGTCGCTGCTGACATTAAGGGTACCCTCACAGCAGCAATAGCGGAACTGAAATCGGACATCCGATCGGTCGCGGCCCGCTTGGAGTATGTGGAGGACACCACCGCGACGCAGGGGGCTGCAATTCAGCAAGTACAACAGACGGTCAGTATCCAGGCACAACACCTTCTAGATATGCACCATCAAATAGAGGATATTGACAACAGGGGGCGCAGGCGAAATCTCAGATTTAGGGGGGTCCCGGAGTCAGTAGAGGGCCCCCAGGTACAGCAAACGATCTGGGCCATATGTAATACACTCCTAGGCAGGCCGCATGACGCCCCTATTGAATTCGAAAGATGCCACCGTGCACTAAGACCCAGAGGACAAGACACAGACCCCCCTAGGGACATAATTTGTTGTTTTGTCAGCTTTGCACAGAAAGAAGAAGTCTTGCAACAAGCCCGCACTCAAGGCCAACTACATCATGATGGCAGATCAATTCAGATATATCAGGACCTATCCGCCATTACGCTACAACAAAGGAGAGAACTGCGCCCCCTGCTCACGGCTCTAAGAGAGAGACGAATAATGTACCGCTGGAAATTTCCCTTTTGTCTGGCAGCCACACTAGGCAACAGAACTGCCTTGCTCCGTACCCCGGCAGACCTCCCAGCTTTCTGCGACACCCTGGGCTTGCCGTTGATCCCTGTGCCAGACTGGCTTAGTGCATTCATGCAACCTGAACCATGGATACCCACGCGGCAGGACAACACTCCCCGCTCACGCAGAAATAGACAACGGAGAAGGCGATCCTCTTCAGGATCCCCTATGGAACAGCCACATGACATGAGCACCGAGAGACCAGTGAGATCAAAGCCGTCTTCAGCGCGACGAAAGACAGATCACTAACAAGCTTCGTGTTTCCTTGACTGCGGATGCAGACTTTCTTGGTTAGCAGATCTTGCAAACATAGCGGGCCATTGCCGAGATACATGGTCAGGAATCCATCTACTCACCTGGAGGAACACCCTCGGAGCTTTGCAACGGGGAACCCTCACCAGCAGTCCACACCAGGCAGCACCGTGATGATCTTCCGCCTTCTTGTATGGTATACGATCTGCTCTAAATAATGATGTTGCCCTCGCTTGGCATACTGCGGCTGACGAGAGCCCATGCATGTTGATAGCCCTCAAACTCTGACTCAGATGGGTAGTTTCCATATGCAACATCAGGTAACGATGACAGCTTATCCTCAACACTACCTGAACCAGCCTAACTGAACTGAGTGTATGAGGTAGACCTCCTGTTGCGCAACGTAGTTATGCCTGGTGTGTAAGTTTCCCTTTTTTTTTACAAGTTAGGATGTGTTCCTCGTGTGATCTGACATACATGAGAAATCTGAACCTAACCAAGGTAGTCTGTTACAGCTCATGGAGGCTCGATGTGCTGTCATACCAGCTTCCCTGAAAGGTTGATGTATTTTTTCTTTTTTTACTATTATATGGTTTGCACGGCCTCCCTGTGTTTTGGGGGGGGGGGTTCTCGCGGGGATCCGTTTCTCGGGTCCCGGTGGGAGCCTCCCTCCGCTCCCCCGTGGGCGGGGAGGCTGATTTGATTCCCCAGGGGCCATGGCGGACTACCATTTAAACTTAGGTGCTCGCCTGCTCTGGCCCTATCGGACTGGTGGGGGCGATCGCAGCCCTTATTGGGCCCCGGGAAAGACAGTAAGCCCAGTGGAACAGGTTAAGGGAAGACAATCGATATCACCCAGGTCTCCCTTTTGATTCATTGACTCCCTCTTTCTGATTCCCCCCTGGTTCCCCCACTGGGGAGAGGCCGGGGGGGGGCAGACGGGGGGATTCTTGCAAACTCTAAACAAATGAAAACCTATTGTCCCTAAGAGTTAGCACTCCGTTAACCTATTTACTTGTTGTTGTTATACTGTTCACCTATGTTACTCCTATGTGGGCCTGTTTATATACCCGATTCTAGCAAGATGGGGAGACATCTTAAACAAAGTGTCCTCTGGGTGCCTGACCTGGTGGCCTCCCACTATCCTGGCCGGGAAAAGCCTTGATTGGGCCCGGCGGGAGGAGGGGGGACACCGGGCCGGAAGGTTATGTAAGACAATTTACGCGAATTTAGCACCCATGAGAACCGAAGTCCTAGACGGGCTTTTCCATCTCCCCATCTCGCAATAAGTGGGGGCTCCTTGGGGTCACGACCCCACCCATACTGGGACAGGTCAGCTCAATTTATTGTGAAATCCGTACCGAACGGCTGTCAGGCCGTAGACACCGCCAATCCCTATTGGACCCTAACGCTAGACACACCACCCATACCTAAGTGGCAAGTTCCCCTTAGACCTATACCGACGGTCTCCCCACCAACCCTCTCTCTAGGTGATTCAGCAGGACTGCTCTCACCTACGGTAGTTACTTCCCGCTCCCCTCTATAGCTCACCTGTTGGACCTTCTCCCTATCCCTACCTAGCGTCTCGATACCACATTTTTCAACTCCTCACGTCCCCCTCCCTTTCTATCCTCCCCACTTACCCTCTCATCTCCCCTTTCTGTCTGTCTACCACACTTTCCTTCCCCTCACTCACTTTCTGTCCTCTTTGACCAGCTGCTCCCTCCCCACCTTCCCTTGTCCATATACACCTTGCGTCTGAAACACTCCAAAAATGACCCACTCTAAAGCTAGAGCGACCCCTCTCTTGCTCAAAATTTACTCGCTCAATGCACGGGGCCTTAACATCCCCGAAAAAAGAAGCAGCATTCTTTCCGAAGCAGCAAGACTGAAAGCCCAAATCATATTCCTGCAGGAAACTCACTTTAAGACGGGTTCGGTCCCACGGCTCCGCTCGGCTCGTTATCCCACCGTATTCCATTCCTCCTGTCCAACCTCAAAATCCAAAGGGGTATCCATCCTTCTGGCAAAATCTACTCAATTTGCTATAACAGATCAGCTGGCAGATAGGGAAGGCAGATTCCTCTTCCTTAGGGGTACGTGGAGAGACAAACCTATAACTCTAGCAAATATTTACTGCCCCAATGTCCGACAAGTCCCTTTCTTTAGGGATGTTGCGACTCAATTAACGCTCTTCAAAAGGGGTATGTTGATAATGGGAGGGGACTTTAATGTCCCTCTTGACCCTCTCTTAGACACATCTGCTGGGACATCCTCCCTCCCATACTCAGCTTTGAAACAGATTAAACTACAACTAGCGTCCTTGGCCTTACATGATACCTGGAGAACCTTAAACCCAAGAGAACGTGACTATACCTTCTACTCTCCACTACACAAAAGGTATTCCAGATTAGATTACATTTTTCTCTCACAACCCGACCTTCCATTTTTACATCACACTACAATAGAACCCATGGTACTCTCAGATCACCATCCGGTGACCCTTACTCTATCCTTCCCGGACAGAATTACCTTTACAAAGACCTGGAGAATGGATGCATCTACTCTCTCGGATCCCACAGACACTCTAACTCTGAGGAAGAGCATATCCGAATTCTTCAACCTCAATGACACACCTGGAGTGTCCCCCCTAACCCAGTGGGAGGCACACAAGTGTGTCATCAGGGGCCAATTACTGGCCTTGTCCGCCAAGAAAAAGAAAGAGCATAATGCCAGAGTCATAGAGCTCTCGAATAAAGTCGCTGCCCTAGAAAGACAACACAAAAGGTCGCTTGCCCTACAGACAGCGCAAACACTCTCTGAGACTAGGGAGCTCCTCGCAGAGGAATTACACAAGCGAGCTCGACGCAGATTTCTTCTCTCCCACAAACTGTTTTACGAGTCAGGTAATAAACCTGGCCGTTTACTCGCCAGAGCGACTCAACAGCGGCATCTTGCAAATACAATACACCACATAACTGACTCGCAGGGGAAACGCCACCATAACAATGTGGACATTGCAAAACATTTTCAATTGTTCTATAGCAAGCTCTATAACTTGAAACCAAAGGGTCACACCACCCAACCTGCACGAGGTGAGCTCATTAGAGAATTCCTCTGCCAACATGGACCCAAAGCACTCTCAAGAGAAGAAACGCGAGCCCTAGAAGCCCCTCTGACATCAGAGGAGCTAACGAACGCCCTTAAAGCCATGAAGCCTGGCAAAAGTCCTGGACCGGATGGCTTTCCGGTCCAGTATTACAAACACTTCGTTGATCTTCTAGCCCCCAGATTCATAGCTGCCTTCAACACAGTAGCTGATACACAGTGCAACTCACGGAGTCTGTTGGAGGCGTACGTAGCGGTAATACCTAAAGAAGGGAAGGATCCAGCAAATGTCGCAAATTACCGTCCTATCTCCCTGCTAAACGTCGACGTGAAACTATTCGCCAAAATCCTTGCCACCCGCCTCGTTTACCACCTACATGATTGGATAGGGCTAGATCAAGTAGGCTTTGTCCCTGGAAGAGAAGCCAGGGACAACACTATTAAAGCCTTGAATTTACATCACTGGCTCACGAGCACGCAACAAGAGGGGTTCTTTTTGGCGATGGATGCGGAGAAGGCTTTCGACAGAGTGGCCTGGGACTACATGGAGGCCACCTTGCTCCATCTGGGCATCGGGACACGGATGTGTGCTTTCATTATGTCCCTATACTATAACCCAAGTGCCAGAGTCAGAGTCAACGGCCACCTGTCGGAAGCCTTCTCAGTCCACAACGGCACCAGACAGGGATGCCCCTTGTCTCCGCTGCTGTACATTCTTACGCTTGAGCCTTTTCTTAGAGCCCTTAGAGCCAACAAAAATATAGCGGGAATAGAAGTTCATAACAAGGAATTTAAGGTCGCAGCTTTTGCCGACGACATCCTCCTTTTTCTTTCTAGACCGCGCACTTCTCTCCCCAATCTCCTGACAGCTCTAGAACAATTTGAAATTATCTCCAACCTTAAAATCAATTACACAAAGTCCTTCGCCCTGAACATTTCTCTTCCCTCGGAACTTCAACGACATTGTCAACAAAATTTCCCCTTTCAATGGAAAGATGATTGTATCACTTATTTAGGAATATCACTGCCGCGTAAACTCTCGGACCTGCTACACAAGAATTTCTCTGCAGAATTGACGGCGGCCCGACAGGACCTTCTGAGATGGGATAAACTCCCAATCTCATGGTTCGGCCGAGCAGCGCTACTTAAGATGGTGATTCTCCCTCGCCTCTTGTACAAATTACAAACAATACCGATCATGCTTCCGCGTGCCCTCTTTGATCAATATAAAACAATGTGCCGCACGTTTCTCTGGTCAGGTAAACCGGCTCGCATTGCTTGGTCTAAGTTAGTCCTACCAAAGTCTCAAGGAGGCATCGGACTCCCGGACCTTCGCAAATATCACCGAGCAACCCATCTAGCCAGGTTAGTTGACTGGTCAGTCCACACACATTGCAAGAGCTGGGTACACCTAGAAAACCTAATCGCACAGACGGATTTAAAAAACGCCCCTTGGTTGAACGCAAAACAGATCCCCAAAACGGCGCATGCTCATCCTCTTATCAGCGCGACCTTATCAGAGTTTGACAAAGCCTGCTCCATAGACTCAGTATCCTCAAAGCTCTCACCCCTCACCCCCCTCTGGGGGAATTCAGAGTTCCCCCCGGGGATGTCTGGACAGTTTGCCAAGCTGGAATGGCCACACAAAACAATGACAGCCCAACACTTCTTCCGGAAAGGGAGGTTTCTGAAACAATCTGAGCTTGCCGAAACTTCTACGACAGGCGCCTTCTCATTTTGGTCATACATGCAAGCTAAACACTTCCTAGATGACAAATCCCGCAGGGCCCACTTCACTAGACCTCTCACTCTTCTAGAGACCCTATGCTCTCGCACATCCCCTCAGAGCCATGTCATAGCAGCATTGCACTCATCCCTATCTGCCACACCTGATTCACTTCTAAAATCTGAACAAGCCTATTGGAGTGGGGTGGTGGGGAGGGAGCTAGAGCGGGAGGACTGGGACCGTATCCATCTGTATATACATAAAGGCTCCTTGAATGTTTCCATACAGGAAAACGGCTACAAAATTAAAACACGGTGGTATAGAACCCCAGACTTAATACACAAGTTTTACCCTTCCATCTCAGATAGTTGCTGGAGGTGCGGATTAGACAAAGGCACATTCCGCCATATTTGGTGGGATTGTCCCCTCATACGCTCTTTCTGGACGGAAGTCCACAAATTAATCAAACAAGTGTCTAAAACCTCAATCGATTTTAGTCCGGAACAATACCTGTTGCATTTATCGGTGATACCCAAGAAAGCATATCTCAAGTCGATAGTAATGCACATGATCAATGCTGCAAGGATGTGTGTACCCGTGCATTGGCGTTCAACATCCTCTCCCACAGTCGCTGAGTGGTGTCACCGCATAAACAAAGTAGCGGAAATCGAAGAATTGATACATATCTCACAGGATAATGTAACCAAGTTCACTAGAACCTGGGAACCCTGGCTGACGTTTAGACTCACACAACAATACACAGACGTACTTAACGCCTCTTAATATTCAATATCATGACAACCCTTCTATAATACAAGAACAAACTATAGTATAAAGACTTCCCTATTAACAGGACAGCGGGACCCAGAGGAAGCAGCTGGTCCTTATCTCTTGGTCCTTATCTCCAAGACTTCTCCCTCTCTCTTGTGTCGCTTATAGTAAGCCTTCCCCTCCCCTCCTACCTTTACCCCTTTTCTCACCCTTCTCCTCTGCATCCCCCTCGTTCCCTCCTAATCTATAGTCTTTCCCCCCATCTCCACATGCAATGAAATGCAGATGGCGAGCAGCCACGGAGCTCTCTCAAATTCGGACAAACCCCAACCTCTCCTAAATTCATTTAGCCCTACTCAATATTGGGAGCCCAGCAGGGTAATCCCGAAGTACCTAGACTATCTTGGAGCGTAATTGTATATCACTGTTGCTGTGACCAAGTGGCATTAGAGCCATAAATTTACTCAAATGGTCTTTGTTTATGTTGAATGAAAATGTCACCCTCTACAGTACTATGCGAAACTTTACTACTGTTCTCAATCATTGTACTCACTGCTCTGGAATTCAAGATTACTTAAACACTTGGTACTGTATGTTAACCTGTTTTGTACTTCAATAAAACATGTTTGGAACAAAAAAAATATATATATATATCATAGTTTGTAGACTCTATAACTTTCACACAGACTAAATAAAATACAGGCGGTCCCCGGGTTACAAACAAGATGGGGTCTGTAGGTTTGTTCTTAAGTTGAATTTGTTTGTAAGTCAGAACAGGTACATTTTTTAAGTGTAGCTTCAGCCAAAAAAACATTTTTTAAGCTTTTTGTCTAGCATAGGGAATGGGTAACACAACTGTGATGTTTGTTTAGCTGTCTATGTTTCTGTTCAGAAGATTTCATTCACTTTCTGTCCCAATGATAATTGGATTTTGTAAATTTTGGGTTGTTGTGGAAAATGGATTGGTGATAAAGCTTCCATGGAGACACCTTTTTTCCCATAATAACTTTTACAGGAGTGAATTTCCCTTCCTAGGGGGAGATTTCCTATCACTTCCTGTTGTCTACCTCTGTTTGTAAGTTGGAGTCGTTTGTAAGTCGGATGTTTGTAACTATGGGACCACCTGTACACTGATTTGGGTTTTTTTTTTTTACCAAAGAAATATAGCAGACTATATTTTGGCCTACATTTATGAAGAAAGATTATTTGTTTGCAAACTTTTATAGTAGAAACATTTCTAAAATGTTCAGTGTATTTTCATTTATAAAGCAAAAAAAACTAGTGGCAACTAAATACCACCAAAAGAAAGCTCTATTTGTGCGAAAATTATACTGATGATGATATACATTTCATTTGGGTACATTGTTGCATGGCTGAGCAATTGTTAGTTAAAGAAGCATGGTGCTAAATAGCAAAAAATGCCCTGGTCATGAAGGGGTTAAACGTTCTGGAGGTCAAATGGTTAATATTAGAATTTACATACAATTTAAGGACATTGTTACACAATATCATACTGCAGTCTAATGTGTAATGTTCTCTCAAAATTAAAGCAATTTTGTCTTTAAATATGTGCAAACATTTTACTGTGTTCAGATGCATAATATTCTATCTAGGATCATGACTATTCAATAAAACATGTAACAAAAATACAATTGTGCTCAATCTTACCCTTGTTAAATCATCGATAATGTTCTGTTGTTCTACCACTTGTAACTTCAAGAACTCAATTTCTTGTTCCTCTCCTGCTTGGTCAAGGTCATTTAAGGATCTTAACTTCTTCAGTGGAGGATGAGATGTTATTTTCTCTTTCTGAAGTGGAAAAAAAGAACACCGTTTTTTTTTTTTTTACAGGTTCATGTATTATAATCTCAGGTTATGCTACACTATTAATAAAAGAATAGCTCTGTTGATATATTTTATTTTAGAGTGACAAATAAGCAAAAATGTAAATACTTTCTTCTATTTTATTGTATATTTTTTCAATGATGTAATTGTATCTAAGAAGCCAAAGGCTCTAATAGGCCTCAAAAAAGGGTGGGCTTGAGCGGGTAAGTGCCGCTGGACCATCCGCATGGGGGGGTTGGTTGCTATCAATGCCGCACCGTGGGTGGGAGGTTGTGCTGTTTCAGTGCCGTGCCACCGGGGGAGGGTGGTGCATGTTTGCTGCCCCCCAAAAGAAGAAGCCACCACTGTGTTCCATCTACTTGTGTTAAAATGTATCCTGTTCTCTTTGTATTGCACTTCCTTTGTGTGAAATCCCTGGTGATCCTTCCTATTTAAAACTGACCACGCTAGACACGATAACACATGCATCCCAGTGTGGTCAGCTTTCTGACTATGGTACATATACGAATGGATGATATAGCAGATGTCACTGCTGCCTGCAGGTTTTTAATGAACAATGAAACCACCAGGCTTGCCTGAAGACACTTTGCAAAATTAGTAGAAAGCCTTTTGCCAGCCGTCACTTTTGGTTACATCCAATGTCACGTCCAGCCTGGACTTCGTGGTGGTGGAACGCACGCCAATCTCGAGAGGGGGAAGCGACCTAAAATACAATACCTAAAATACAAGACTGTATACATGTGTGCCGAGTCAGGGCACACACATATGTAAGTGCAATACCTTTGATGTCTTTTTTTTTTTTTCTTTTTTTTTTTAATAAAGATTTTATTGGATTTTCAAGAAGAACAAGTACAGAGGAATTTCAAGCACAAGATAGGGAACTGTGTCAATATCTGTTGTACATAATAACTAAGAAACATAGGACGGTTAAACATTTGAGAAGTCATATTATTGCCCCTGAGGTTACCCTTGGGGCATAAGCTATGGTTAAGTGTGTTAACAGAAAGCCAACATTGTTGTAGAAGACCCCCCACTGCAATACCTCGTCGGCTGACAAGCCGAACCGGGGGATGGGGGGAATTAGTTTGTCGTGTCCGTCGGTATAGGTTATCTCGGTCGCCTGTCCAGGCACGACTGTCCGGGATTCAGATTGTAAGGCCTATTGATTTGGGCAGTATCCAATGTGAAATTTGGGGCTATCGATTCGGGTGAGATGCAAGGGATCATCCTTGCTCTCCTATGAGCATATGTAGTGTGCGTTAGTGGGGGGATAAC
>BLSH010436096.1:1144517-1157350 GCA_018402905.1 Glandirana rugosa
AGACCTTAAAGGCGTCGAAAATAAAATACTGACGGATAGAGTAAAGAACTCCACGATTTTACCTCCCCGTCATGTTTTGGGGGGGGGTGGTGATTGGTTTTCGGGGTCCCGTACGCAGATAGGCTCCCAATAAGTCTCACACATGGGGTATCCCCATACTCAGGAGAAGCAGCAAAATGTATTTTGGGGTGTAATTCCACACATACCCATGGAATATGTGAGCAATATATCATTTCAGTAACAACTTTGTGTAATTTTTTTTTTTTTTGGTCATCTTTCAATCACTTCTGACAAAAAAATAAAATATTCAATGGGCTCAACATGCCTCTCAGCAAATTCCTTGGGGTGTCTACTTTCCAAAATGGGGTCATTTGGGGGGGTTTTGTACTGCCCCTCCATTTTAGCACCTCAAGAAATGAGATAGGCAGTCATAAAATAAAAGCTGCGGAAATTCCAGAAAATGTACCCTAGTTTGTAGACGCTATAACTTTTGCACAAAGCAATAAATATACGCAATTTTGCTTTTTTTTTACCCGAGACATGTGGCTGAATGCATTTTGGCAAAAATTTATGACTAAAATTTAGTTTATTGTATTTTTGTAATAAAATAAAGTTGAAAATATAATTTTTTTCAAAATTTCCGTTATATTTTTGTTTAGACTGCAAAAATTAAAAAGCGCAGTGGTGAACAAATACCACCAAAAGAAAGCTCTATTTGTGGGAAAAAAGGACGCAAATTTCGTTTGGGTACTGCATTGCATGACCGCGCAATTACCATTTGAAGCGGCACAGTGCCAAATTGAAAAAAGGGCTCCGGTCCTAAAGCTGGAAATCCTTCCGGGGCTGAAGTGGTTAAATCACCACCTATTGATATTAATGTTTTTTCTGATATCATGAGAAGCCTCCTGATGATGTCTAATTGAGAGACGAAACCTGTACGAGTAGGGGCGAGTGGTTCTCTCGGCTCTGGGAGTCCATACACAGATAGCGTCAGCTTACACTTTCAGAGTGGCAGCCAGCGGCAGTTATAATAATTACAGGCAGACGATCCCTGGGTGCCGGGGAGTCACTTAACAATGTGAGTCGTTTTTTTATGATGTGTTGATGTGTTTTAATAAAGACATTTTTGTACAATGATATCCCTTTCTGCTTCATACACATGTTGAGCTTCAACTGGTCTATATAAAAAGAAACAGCATTAAGGACACCTAGCCACACACAGCGGAGCTGTGGAAAGCTTTCTTTTAAACCCTTTTGGCATAAGCCATAACAGGTCAACTACATTTGGTGAGTCTGGACCCATTGGGGTTGGGGCACAGCACACATGGAGTGAATTGAAGTGGAATAGCACTGCACTGTCACTTTAAGAGCACTGGCATTGATCATTAGAGGATGTGATTGATCTATACACCAATACATTATTTTCAATGAAAACTTTGCACTTGCTTATCGCAATGGGCTTTCTTGGTTGGATGTTTAATGAATATTATTTTTATAGAGTTACCGATTGCACTTTAATTCAGGCACTGGCACTTTTTGGCACATTTTACTTGAATTATATTTGTATCAAACATTTTATTTAACACCTTCATTACTTATTTAGGCTCTTTTGTTTTTGGATATGCTGGACAGCCTGCTCTACTCCAATGATCAGACTTATCTTAACCCCCCCCCCCCCCCCGCACAGCCTTTCACTGGGAAGATCAGTGTACTTTTGCTATCCTCCACCCAGCTGCTCTTAAGCAGCTGAGAAGACAGGGAGCAGAGGGACAGGGAAAAAAATGCATCTATAATGTGGTTTTTATATCTATACACAAATGTTTGCCTTTCATTTCAATTTTCTGTTACAATATGTTTATTGGTTTTAAAATAAACACGAGAATACAAAGGCAAGTTTGTAAATCGCCCATACAGGGGTTAGAAAATGGGTAAACATTACAATTGAACAATAAAGATCACAACTACGCTAACCAAAAATGACAGAAGTCAGAAATTTTGGGATGACACTGAAAAATGAAAACTGCAAAAACGCCATGTTCCCAAAATCAGTCACTGGAAGGTAGGCTCTTCTCTTGCAACCCACCCCATAGGTGGCAATGGCATGAAGAGCAACAGAGAGGAACTAGAAAATAATCACGGGAAACAGAAAAACAAGAAAAGAGGGTCATAGGCAAGAGAGAGGGGAAGAGAGAGGAAGGGGGTAACTCGAACTCAGAAGCCCAAAAGGGAGCAATCAGACAAGGCCCAAACAGGGCGGTTGGAGTGAGGGGAACTCATTAAGAGATCCATGGTTCCTAAACCTTGAGAAATTTGGCATGTGAATCATTCACAATACTGGACATTCGTTCATGAAGCATCATGGCGTCATACATGTCTTCAGCTCCTGGAAGGCTACACGTTGGGTCTTCACCTCCTAGAAGGCTACACGTTGGGTCTTCCAGGGCTATGGTCTGTTTAGCCGCAATAAAGAGATATGTGGTCAGCTTCTTCTGTGATGCGTATAAGCCAGGTATTGGACAGTGTAATAGGGCTAACTTAGTGGACTGTTACTTTCATTTCAATTTTAAGCTGAATGGGTTGTTTTACAAGGTGATCATTTAAAATCACTTTAAAGGCTTTGCTGTGATTTCCACTACAATTAAATACAACCCCTTACTTTGCCAATATTTACAAAAACCACTGCCAAATAAGAACTATTCAGTTCTAAACAACTCAATGAGGCATAATTAATTAACTCTGCTTCAGTCTATCCCTAGGCACCGAGTTATTCCTCATTGGAAGTCACCATTCTGTCTCACACTGCATACAGAAGGAAAAGCAAAGCTACCAATCAGAGATTGTGTGTCAAAAACACCTCTGTAATTTATAGGACTGTCCTGTCACTAATATCTGCATGTCATTAGCAGTGGTGGCTGGTGTTTTTTTGTTTGAGGGGGGCGGCAAACAACCACCCCCCCATCACTTACCCCATCTAGGCGGCGGGCACATTGGGCAGCGATGGGAATTGGGCATCGGCGGGCACATCAGGCAGCGGTGGGGATCGGGCATTGGCGGACACATCGACATTGGGCAGTGGCGGGGATCGGGCATCGGCGGACATCAGGCTGTGGCGGGCATCGGGGCAGTGCGCAGCAGCTCCTGTGTCTTCTCCTTGCTTCCGCCGTGCCTCTCCTCCCCTCCAATAGGATCGTCTGTCCTTTCAGACAATTGGGTGATGAATATCAGACCCGCTTCCCAATTGGCCGGGAGGAGGATCAGTGTTGCAACAGGGAATCGCTGTTGCAACACACCTGGGTGGGCTCCGGGCGCAATGCTCTGCACCCTGAGCCCACCCTATTTTGAAGCCTATTAGAGCCTCTGGCTCTAATCAGGTGCTTCAAAAAACACACCCCCCGCCCATCCCCGCCATAGGAATTCTTGCGCCCGGCGTCCTGAAAGGGGCCGGGTTCATGGATAGGGAGGGTAGCAGTGGTGGATAGGGGGGCCGCTCCCATGCATCCACAATGGACGGGTTGCCTCTGGTCATTAGCATAGTACCATGGTTATGGATACAGAAGAAGGCTTAGCTGCTGACTTTTCATATTTTGCATATCATTAACAGTTCTGTTTAGTCTTTAAGCTTTGAAGAAAGGAGAATTGTGTTTGAAACAGCATATGGAACACACTATAAGGGTAACAAAATGTTTACATGCTTAGGGAATGGAAAAGTTTAGTTAAAATGGTTGTAAACCTTAAATATTTTTTACCTTAATGCATTCCCTGCATTAAGGTATAAATTGTTTCAGGATGTGTATCACCCCCTCACCCCCCTTATACTTACCTGGACCCGATCTCGATCCAGCATTGTACCTGTCTGCAGGTGTGCCACCATAAGAGTGGTTTCCTTTGGTGGCACACCAGGAAGAGGAGGAGGCAGGAGCGCTGCCGGGGGACCCAAAAAGAGGAGGATCGGGGCTGTAGCACAGAGCAGGTAAGTATATCATGTTTGTGAGAACCAAGGATGTGGTGGGAAACCTGAAAATGCCATCATCCCAAATACAAACGAAAAAGAAGAAAACCCTTCAAAGAAAGGGACTTTAAAGGCATAAACAGACAACAAATTGTGTACACATGAGTATATAAAAATATATTTTATTGTACAAAGTTAGATAAAAATGCATCAGTAAACCAATAGATAAAAAAGGGCTAGGGTGTAAGGTAGATAGCAGTGAAAAGCAAGCATACACATATATTACAGGTACATGTAGACCTATTATAAAGCGAGAAATAAGCGAAACATCCAACGTGTTTCGAGATATTCAAGTTAACACTCTTCCTCAGGGATGTTCACAGGGTGTATACAAGAGGCTCATATCCTGTGTTGCTGCAGAGTATAACCCCATAGGCCCAGCGAGAGTGGAGAAGGGGAGAAAGGGGAGCCATAAAATCAAATCCCAGTAGATAAATGGTCATCAGTATAACTGGCCAAGATGAACATATAATATATGCTGAAAAAACAGCATGTGTCTGCCCTGTAGATGGTGGGTGTGTCCACTGGGGGGTGCAAATGTGAGGGGGCCCCGATGGACCAAATACAGATCTCAAAATGTATCCATACAGGTCATTATGGTGCAGTCTTGTATGTTTGTATTTTTTAAATTGACTTTACAAACACTTTAACCATCAAAGGCATTATTCACATTTACTTTTGTGATTGTAACCCACCACTTTAAAAGCTATGTTTTGACACCCAGTGTGCATGAGGCCTTATATGGGATTTTAAAGGTGATGGAATAAGTAGCTAAATGAATAATAATACATATAGTAAGAAGGAAAGTCTGTTTACAGAAGGGGCTCATCCATGAAAAACAAAAGTTCAGCATGTACATCCATAATTCTTCTTTTACTAGACCAGGGACCACCTGATGGATTACACCAGTGATCACAGAGCTTTATGAAAACACCACTGTATTACTGCTGATATAAGCATTTTTTTGTTGTTGCTGGCTTTTATATTTAAAAGGTTATCTTTGTTTTTAGGTGTCAAACACTTCAGTGAATAAATTATTTATTCACTCAACCAACATCCATTTAAATATGTAATTTCAACCACTGTAAAAGTGGTATTAAACCCAAAAGCAAACATATATTATATTGAGTGTAGCAATTCTTAGATGTGATGGCTGCATTTGTTTCCTTTTTTTAGGCTTTCTTTTCTTTATTTCTACCTGGTGATCATGTCCATACCCTGTCATCCCCTCCACCCCCACCCCCCCATTGAACATTTTAAGCGTTTATGCGAGAGGGAAACTTCTTGGATCTAAACCCTGAACTCACTGACCCCTCATGGCTTAAATTAAGAAATTGAGAAAAATATGGTAAATTAAACGTTCTATTGGTCATGTAGTCTACTTTGATTTTATATATTTTGATATAGACTAACATACAGCTAAAGTCAATTAAAATATATGCCCTCTGGTGGTTTTATATGGTAGGGTAACATTCCATTTTTAATAATAATAATTGTTGCTGTCGTTATCCTTATAAGCTTTGATCTACTTTTGATAAGTCTGTAACCGCTACAAAATTATATATATAGCCAATATTTCATTAAGTCCTTACATAACATATCCTTTTTACAAAAAATCATGAACTGTACATCATTTAGGATTATTTGCTTCCTTTTATTTAATATTTTTATTACACATCCTTTATTTATATTTACATATGTATAGGCATAGTTCCTTATGAGGTTATTACTAGATTTGCTGCAGATTTTTTATTATTTTCTATTAGTTTATTATAATAATGTGCATATAATTGAGATGGTGCTATGCTCATGTAATCATATGTTTTTAACTTTAACTTTATGTCTATTCATGTAATTGTGTTGTTTTTTTATATATCTGCTTCATGTATGTACTGCATACTATGTCTGTCTTGGCTACTACGGTGTATTTTCATTGCTTAGAAAACATATTGCCGAAAACGAAACCTGGCCTCTCTCCCTTAGTTGGGCGCTGCCTCCTGTCACTACAAATAGAGGCTAAGTGCCAAGTGCCGGAACCCAATTAGCTTTGACAAAGGAGCAACGGGAGGCTCTGAAAGGCGTTAGCCACGCCCCTCTTTCTTGCCTCCAGCGCTGACATCACCCCCGGTGTTCGGCATCCCGCGACCACGGGAGTTCTGAGCGTCCTGGAACACAGTGCACCATCTGGCGGATCTCTTCCACTATTTGAGTGGTGGATGCTATAGATTGTCCAGATCCTTCCTTGTGCTGTGAACCTCCTGACCCGTGGTGGGTCTGACAAGCCCTACTTTCTTCTCTATTTTGTAACTTGCCAATTGTCTAATAAACCTGTTTGGTTTTGTATATGCTGCGCTTATGCTGGCCATACACTAGCTGAAAAAATGTTTGAAAATCTGTCATTTGGACCATTCATCAATTTTTTTCACGTTAAAAATAGAAAATCGGTTTCAACTTTTTCAGAGCCAAAAAATCAAAGGAACAGGTTGGAAAATTCTGCCAAATGAACAATAAATTGATGGGTTAATGTGTTTCTCACCCAAAGGCATATGTGACAAAACAAACAAAAAACAAATTCATTTATGTTCATCGAATAATTCATCTATCAAAATTCAGTCATTACATGATGGTAAAATTGTTTGCTCTCACGGCCAAGTGTTCATTACTCAAAAACGAGTTAGAACAATTTTACTTATAGTGTATGACTAGCATTAGAGTGGTGCTCTGTGTTTGTTTTTATTTGCCAGAGAACAATAGCTTGTCACTAGGTCAGGAAGTGAGGGCTAACAATTCTGGGCATTAAAGATGCTTGAAGTGATTGTAGCCGTATTAGTGCAATTGTGCCAGAGAAAACTGAGTACTGTCCGTGATACTTTTTTTATTTGCACTAACATAAAATTTTTCAGGACAAGCTTTCGGGGTATCTCCCCTTCTTCAAGGTCCAAGCAGTACTCACTTGAGTACTGCTTGGACCTTGAAGAAGGGGAGATACCCCGAAAACTTGTCCTGAAAAATTTTATGTTAGTGCAAATAAAAAAAGTATCACGGACAGTACTCAGTTTTCTCGGGCATTAAAGATTAAATTGATTATTAGTTATGGACCAGAAGGGGAAGACTTAGAAACTGTAAGATTTTAATTTGCAATGTACCTGCTGGAAGAAATGTCCTCTCACTTCTTATCAGGACAGGAAATGATGTGGTCAAAGACTGCAATAAAATACTTTTCACCTCAACCAAATGGGGAAGGGATCAGTGGCGGATGGTGGTATATTTTTTGGGGGGGTTGGTACCAGCCCCGCACTTGCCCCATCTAGGTTGCGGGCAGTGCTTCCTCCGGGCAGCAGGCGGCGTCTACTCCTCCTGGTGCATCTCCTCCCTAGGACTGCTTCTCCTCTCGGCCAATCAGGTGACGGGTCTCAGGACCTGCTTCCCGATTGCCCGGGAAGAGAATCAGGAAGACAATAGTGAATATTAATTCGCTATTGTCCCACAATAGTCTATTAGAGCCTCTGCTTCTAAAAAAAAACAAAAACTCTATTGGAATCCATGTGTCTGGCTCCATGCATGTAGATTAGGGGGTTGGATGCATGGATTAGGAGGGCAGCACCCTTGCACTCTCCATTACAGGCCACCACTGGAAGTGAAAAATCCTCTGTAAGGGCTATCATTACTGTTTAGTACCATTGACAATTGCTCCTCTAATATCTTCTGTTGATGTTACAGCGAAAAGAAGTGAGGTGAGATCTCCTCAATTGGCCATGGGCAGCAATAAAAACTTTATAGTATTTACTTACTATTCCCAAATCTATCCAAAACTTTAAAAGAAAATGGCTAAATAAAGGCTCTAAGCTTTTGTATATCTATACGTCTATCATTAAAATAATAAATTAAGTTATATGAAAAATATTACCAATTCATTTCTCTCATCCCCAAGCAATGTATTTCTGTCCTCCAGTTTTCGGATTGTTGCATTTAATTCCGCCATTCTTTTCTGATTTCTGCGTAAGTCCTGAAAAGCAAACAGGTTTAGGTTTATCAGTTTACATAAATGATAGAATAAGTAAGCCATGGCAATTAACTTATCTGGTGTTTGCCTAATATTAGTACAATTTCGCTTATTTTTGGCTTGCAGATCAGCGGGTTTCTAGATTAGGCCACAAGCACACAGGCTTATAAAAATAGGCAGCATTTTTTTTCTGCCAGAACTCCTTAAAGTTACAATATGTATGTGCTTTTATGCGTGTATGCCATTTGAGTGTAAATGCATTCTACTGGCCTAAATATTCATTTATTCTGGCCAATGGAATACATTTATGCACATACACATGCGTTTAATTGCATTTACATCCATTTTGTTTCTGCTCAAAAGCTCCCTCTCCTCCTTGGTGCCTTTTTTCTGCCTGTAAACGCTCCTCTTCAACTACACCTGTAAACGCCGATGTGTGCATTACCACATACTGTAGGCTAATATAAGGGTTGCTTTTACAGGCATTAAAAAAAACACTGAATGCCTGTATAAGTGGTGTTTCTTAAGCTGCAAGAGACCTAAATCTTTCCACGGGTGTTATGGTAAGGTGAGCATTTTTTACTACTATATAGAGAGACATACTAGTTTCAATATTTGAAAATAATGTGGAAACCTGTCCTGCACTGAGATGCCATAACCGCTTGAAGTACTTTATTTGTTATGACAAACTGAACTCCAGTCAAACAGCAAAATGCACAACTGAAGATACATTTACCCATTTGCGGACTGCCCACTGCGGCAAGGTGGCCCTGCTGTGCCGGATCACATACATGTACAGTATGTGATTAATCATTTTCGGCTAGGAGGGCGCACTGGCAGCTATTTCCAGCATGGCCTCAACCCATAGACAAAGCAAATATCCTTGTCTGTAACAGTAAAACATTTTTTCGTCATAATTACCTGTAAAATCCTTTTGTTTGAGTACATCACGGGACACAGAGTGAGGCTATTATTCATTACTTACTGGGTTATACATCATCTCCAGGTGAATGGACACTGGTAGACCAAAGGTCTTTAGACAGGAAGTGATCCCCTATATAATCCCTCCCATACAGGAAGTACTTCAGATTTGTAGCAAGCACTTAATCCTCAAAAAAGAGGGGAGGGACCTCTGTGTTCTGTGATGTACTCAAAGAAAAGGATTTTACAGGTAAGTATGACGAAAAAATCATATTTTCTTTCTCATATATCACGGGACACAGAATGGGGCTATTATCCATTACTTACAGGGATGTCCCAGAGCTATAACCTTGAGGGGGGGGGGGGAGACACTCTGCCAAACAATAGCCATCAAACCTTATACAGCAGCCTGCAGTACACTGCGGCCGAAAGCCAAATCCTCGGCTGCTCGAACATCCACTTAATAAAATTGTGTGAACGTTTGTACTGAAGACCAGGTAGCAGCTTTACAAATCTATGCCACAGATACCTGATGGCAAAAAGCCCAGGAGGTTCCTACACCCCTGGTAGAATGAGCTTTCACCCTGAAGGGAGGAACTTTATGTTTCAGACTGTAGGCCTGAATGGCCAACTGGCGGACCCAATTGGCAATGGATCTTGGAAGCTGCCTGCTCTTTCTTGGGTCCTTCTGGTAAAAGGTCTGATCCTGGGATCTCCACAAATCTAGACAAATAAACTCTGACTGCTTGCATTACATCTAAGGAGTGCAGTGGTCTCTTCCGCCAAACGCGGCTGAGAGAAAAAAGAAGGCAAATTAATATTCTGATTCAAATGAAAAGCTGACGTCACTTTTTGGCAAAAAGGATGGAACAGGTCATAACATGACCCTGTCGTGGTGAAGGATCAAGTATGGTTCCCTGCATGAAAGGGCTGTCAACTCCGAACCCTTCTAGTCGAGGTAATGACCATCAGGTAGGCTAGCTTGCGTGACAGCAAGACTAATGGAATTTACTTGATAGGCTCAAACTGTTGTTTCTGTAACACAAACAGCACCAGGTTTAAGCTCCAAGGACGCATAGGTGACCTAATGGGGGGAAGCAAACGAGTTACCCCCTGAATAAATGTTTGGATTAGCAAATGAGAGGCTAAAGGCCTTTGGAAGAATACTGACAGGGCCGAAATCCGACCTCTGATTGTACTTAAGGCCACTCTGATTTCCACAGCCGACTGTAGAAAAGAGAGAATTCTCTCAATCACGTATTTCAAGCCCTGAGCATTATACACTGGACAAGTTCTTGCTTAAGGAAGAGACTGCTGCATCTATGGCTGGCATGCTCCATTTCTCAATGAACTTTTCCTCCATGGGATATAAAAGGGAAAACCCCTTAATAGGAACAAAAATCCTGTCAGGATGTTCCCAATCAGCATACACCACCTGTTCCAACAGCGGGTGCACGGGGAAAGCCTGTGCAGCCTGAAGAGTCTTCAGGGACCCCCCAAGAGGACAAGGGAGGCTCAGAAAACTCTGCAGGAGGTAACGTAAAGGCAGAACCAACCATCTTGGTAAGAGTCTGGATCAAAAGCCTCTGCGACTGAGAGGCTGATACCAACTGGAAAACTTCTGACCCAGATTCCTCAGAAGCAGACTCATCTGCCGGGCTATCTCCTAAGTCCTGAGCATCTAGCGCCTCCCCTTCCTCAACCCATTCCTGCTCCAAATTAGGAGGCTTAGGGGTGGGGGATCTGTCATGCTTCTTGCCACCCTGCGGGATGGAGGCAATCATGCTAGCAATCCTGTGCTCTAACCCGGCTAGGGCTGAGGATAGTTCATCCCTGGTGATAGAGGGTGAAACAGCAGTGTTGACAGTAGGCACAATACCAGACAAGCGCAGTGGCCCAGATTGCCCGGAAGCCTCTGGTATTTAAGGGGATACAACACTTAGGGCTTCAACTAGGCTCCTCAGGAGCTACTGACGAAATAGATGTGCCTTTCCCTGTAGTGTTAGTCCTGCTCCTCTTTTTTTGAAGACATTGCAAGCCGCAAAAAGGTAGCACCTGGGTTTAGTATTTACATACCCCAGAAGGGAAACCCTTTAACAGGGCTCACCAAGCCCCTATGCAACAATCCTGCTAAGCACCTTAGCCTGCCAAGCAACATCTGGTGACTCACGTGACCAGGGTAAGGAGAAATGAACCGCTGAATATGCCTGGTTCAGAGCCTACACCTCATGCTTGGCATACACAGCTTAAAAAAGCTGGCTGTGCACTGGGATCCTGTGTGCGGTCCCGGCGAACGGGTGTGGCTGTATTTGCTTATGGCACGAATCTTCGCGTGCCCAGATTAGGCGACGGCGTATGCGCGGCTCCGTGTTCGCACAATGTCTGTGGCGAAGCCGCGTGCGTCCTGGCCACCAACAAACTTCCAAGCACCATGCGCTCCCATGTTCGCCATGGCGATTCTAGATGCAATGCACAATTCCTCGTGCGCGCGTCCATTAAGGTAAAAAAGCAGCCAGACAACAAGACAAAAAAGGTATTGTGCAAACACCCACAGCTAGCCCAAAACTCCCCCTTGTAGTCACCGCACACAGGTGTCCAGCCTCTAGCTAGCTTGACTGATTGTTACAATCACTGGGGCACCCCACAATAAGTAAATAAGGGGGATTTCACTTACCCTTCCAGGGCAGCCTTAGAAACTAAGAGCCCAATCTTCACCCATCACAGCGGGTTCCTGTCACTTGGGGACCTTCAAGGACTGGGTACCCTTTCCCAGTTTAGGGTCCACTCCCTTGGACCTGTACAGCACCCTACAGGAATGCCTTAGCTCTGTGGTGTCCAGAATTCCACTACGCAGGGTCCAGCGCCCGGAGGTCGCATTACAGGCAAAACATCGCAGGATCCTTGTGTCTTCTTTGTGAGGCTTGGGTACCATTTATCTAAGTATATAGCCTGTGTCAAATGGATCTGATCGGTCAATCCCTGGATTCATTTAAGAAACGTTTTTGGGACTAGAGACCTAGAGCTCAGAGAGCTCAAACAAATGTGCCATCCACCTTGCAGTACACAAGTACTTTCTGTATGGGAGGGGTTATATAGGGGATCGCTTCCGGTCTAAAGACCTTTGGTCTACCAGTGTACATTCACCTGAAGATGAAGTATAACCCAGTAAGTAATGAATAATAACCTCACTCTGTGTCCCGTGATGTATGAGAAAGAAAGTACTGCGTTCAGGGATCAGCACAGTGTCACACAGCACACACCAGCAGCCATGAGTTCAGCGCAGCTTACTGGTGTAAATTAGGTATATGGTCACATTTTTGAACGCATACGTTTCTCTTTTAAAACCACAGTAATGAAAGGGTTTCCACTATATGCAATGTAAAATAGATGGATGGATGGATAGACATCTAATGTCCAAATAAAGTATAATGCTACATAGAGTATATTACTATATTTCATAATCAAACTACATTAAGGGTTCCCCTATCCTGCACTTTCACACTATTTCACTATTCTGATATTCTGAGAAACTGCAGTGCCACCAAAATTCTGAAAGAGACATCTGTGACTGACTGCCATTTCTAATCTGGTAAAACCCATAAATTACAAGGGGGAACTGTAAGGACTCTTCCCCCACCTATGTGTTGCAGAATCGCGTATATATATATATATATATATACACCCCTTGTGTCTACTGGTGTCCTGCAATGCTATTCATTTTGAATGCACCTCCACAATGCATCTCAATTGTATACCGCAATGAACATTACTGCATTACATAAGTGATAATATAATGTACTGGAGCAGACAGGTATGAAGCCATTAGTGTTACTGAAGCAGATGGGGGATTTCCATGTAGACTAAATTTTTTTTAAAACTAGCTGTTATTCATTAACGACT
>BLSH010436096.1:1157360-1179648 GCA_018402905.1 Glandirana rugosa
TGGTCCTTGCGGGGTGTTCTCGACGTGAAAACCTCTACGAGAATGGGTCAGTAGATCGGTAATGTTAGGCCGGGACATTTACTCTACCATCAATGCTATATGTCATAAACATTGATAATGTACTGGAGCAGACAGGTATGAAGCCATTAGTGTTACTGAAGCAGATGGGGGATTTCCATGTAGACTAAATTTTTTTTAAAACTAGCTGTTATTCATTAACGACTGTATTTCACCCTGTCAAAAACAGATTTATCTTACCGGACTTCCACAGTGCTCTGATCCATCCCCTGCCCTTCCTGGGATTTCACGCTTGGGACTTCCAATGTTGCACTCAGCTTCTTTAACTAAAAATAATTGCTCATCCAAGGCTTCCTTCTGTAACTGAAGCTTTTGCAGGGAACTGGTTTGTGTCTCAAGCTCTTTTTCAAGAGAGAAGATGATCCTATCTTTTGCTTTAATTTCATCCATCTGAAAGAGTCATCAAGAGAAAGCATTTACTCTAATTATTTACCAGGAAATGCTTATTTAAAAAATAAGGTTACAAATACTGTATATCGTAACTACCATCTCATTTACAGGGCCGGATTGTAATGGCTAGATGACTGGGTAAGAGCATCTCCAAAAGTGCAGCTCTTGTGGGGCGTTCCTGGTCTGCAGTGGTCAGGATCTACCTAAAGTTGGTTAAGGAAGGAAAACCACCAAACTAGTTACAAGGTCATGGGCAGCCAAGGCTCACTGATGCATGTGGGGTGCAAAGGCTGGCCCGAGTAGTCCGATCTAATAGAAGAGCTACTGTAGCTTAAAATGCTCAAAAGTTCATGCTGGCTCTGATGGAAAGGTGTCAGAACACAGTGCATCACAGTTTGTTGTGTATGGGGATGTGTAGTCGCAGACAGGCCATGGTGCCCATGCTAGCATTAGAACTGCACCAAGGAGCAATGGAAGAAGGTGTCTTGGTCTGGTATCACGTTTTATTTTTCACTGAACATTGGGCAATGTTCTGCTGGGAAACCTTAGTCCTGCCATTGACATGGATGCTACTTTGATACATACCACCAACTTAAACATTGTTGCTGACCAAGTACACCCCTTATGGAAACTGATCACAGTGGCTCCTATCAGCATGATAATGTGCCCTGCCATACTACAAAAATGGTTCAAGAATGGTTTGAGGAACACAACAACGAGTTTGAGGTTTTGACTTGGCCTCCAAATTTTCCAGATCTCAATCCAATCATTTGTGCAATGTAGGGTATATAAATCTCAACAATCTGGATCATGATCAGGTAGTGGCTATTATAAGATCCCTTTTTATGGCCCTTAAGTTGATAGCTTCTCGTTGGGTCTCACCCAACCCTCCTACCTTGGGGGGGCTGGATCCAGGAAATGGATAAGCATGTTATGTTTGAAAGACACACCTATGTTCAACGAAACGCATCCCTGAAGTTCAAAAAATTTGTAAAAAATGTATAAATGCTCCATGCGCCAGCCTAAATGCATAATAAAGAGAGGTACTGTTTGAAGAGCAGGTTGGCCTGTTTTATTTAACTTTTTATACAGTGTATCGGTTGCCCTGGAATATTTCTGGAATTTTTGGTATACTTGATAATAATGAAATAAATGTGTTGCTGTTAAAATTTTATCAACTTAATTGAGCAGTAAGGAAAGGGGAGAGGAAGAGAGAGAGTAGAGTAAGGGAAAAGGGGGAAATGGAATTTCTTGTTAATGTTTTTTTTTTGGTTGTTCTGTTTATTTGTATATGTTTGTTATGTAAAAGGAAAAAAAAAAAAAACTATAATTTGATTTAAAAAAAATTGTGGGATGTGGTGGAAAAACCAAGACTGATCTATGGAGACCCCACCTCACTACTTACAGGACTTAAAGAATCTGTTACTGACAGTTTGGTGTCAGACACCACAGCATACCTTCAGAGGTCAAGTGGCGCCCATGCCTCAACAGGTCAGGGCTGTTTTGGGGGCAAAAAAGGGGGACCTTCTCAATATTAGGTGGGTGGTAATAAAGTTATGGCAGGTCTGTGTATATATATTTTGCATATTATCAATATTAATTTTCTTATACCATGTAGGTATGTGGTATCATTTAATAGTACTGGAAGTACTCAGACACAGTTGGGATCATGGTGAGTCATATGGTGTGTTGGTCAGGCAGATTAAACTGCACTTAACAGAAATATTATCTGGGGGAATTTGTTGATTATTATCCAAAATAATAAATCCAAAAATCATATATTGTGTGATACAGATACTGTATTATTTTAAAGAGAAGAGTGTGGAAATAGACAAATTGTTTTCATCTGGGCTTTTAAAGGACCAGTTCACACAAAAGCTGATTTCAGATTTTGAAAGATATTGGGTAGTTAAACCATCTGACAATGTTTATACCTTGTGTTTACTAATGGTGAGACCTTTGCACTCAAGTTCTCAAATCTGCACAGCTGCTGTGGCTATTACGAGAGGTTCCCACATTCTCTTCTAGATTTTTAATTTATTTTATACTACAGGAAGTGCAACAGCAGGTGCCCCAACATACAAAGTAGACAGGAACACCCGCAAATCCCAGATAGACAGGATCAGAGTCAGGAAATATGACAGGAAGATCTCTGGTGTATTATGACAGGAAGATCTCTGGTGTATTATGACAGGAAGATCTCTGGAAAGACTGGTGAAGCCTTTAAAACACATAAAAACCCAATGGGTTATTCATGCCACCGGCCTCCACTTATAACTAAAATATCACTTTTGGTGGGCTAACCATTTAATTAATTGACTATAGAAAATAAAAAAAATCGAAATACTGTAAAAATGTTGAATAAAAAGTCCAGTCTCACCAGTCTACGGATGTCCCTTTCGCTTTCCCATTTAAACTTTGTAATAGCCTCTTGGTGGGACTGATGCTCGCTTCTCAAATCCCCAGCCTTGATTTTGTCAGCCTGGATCATATTATTGAGAGCCTCATCCATTTGTTTCTTAACAGATTTCAGCTCCGTGATCTCCTGTAAGAGCTTGAGGCGCTCAGAGTCAAACACTTTTCTGGCTTCTTCTCGTGCCTCCGTGCTCAGAGCTGTCCTTACTTTGTCACTGCTGCCATCTCGAAGAGCATTAACAGCCGACTTTAGTCGCAGGATCTCTGCCTCTTTTAATTTAACCATCCGAGACATCTCCTGCTCATGCTGTTTGATTAAGTTTTCCCTTACTGCCTGGAGCTCCTTCATCTTCTCTTCATGCAGCTTGGCTTTCAGTTCAGAAACAGTTGCAGTGTGTTTGTGTTGTTCCTGCTCCTTTATCCTTTTACTCTCTTGATTTTTCTCCCTTTCAAGCCTAGACACCTGAATAAAATCCAGGAAAGGCAACATTATTTAAGAGTACAATTACAATATAGACATTGAAGAAATAACAACAAAGTCACATTTTGGCAAAGGAGATGAGTCAGAATTCCTTATCTCTACACTTGTTCTAGGTCAGGTAATAGTGCCGGTACACACCCGAAATCGCACAGGAACACACAGCGTTTACATGCAGTTCTGTGCAGTGCAATTTCTACCCCATTAATTTTGAATAGGCTGAAATTGCACTGCACCAAAAATAGCACATGCACTACTTTTGGAAACTCACTGCAACCGGATTGCATAGTACTTCTGTACCATTCGATCTGGTGGTCGCAAATGCATTGCGTTTGCGACCTGCGTCTGGGATATCATTAACCTAATATTGACACCTGCTGCAGTGGGTTTTGAAGGGAATGCGGATGTCCCACACTGTGTTGTGATTTAAACTGGCTGCTTTGAAGTCAATGTATCAGTATGACAGCCAGGCAATTAACAGTTTTGTAAAATGAAAGGTCAGCAATGGCAGCATACATAATTCTCTCATTTCACCTGAATGTTCTCTACTGATTGCTCTATATTTAACAACAAAGCACAACAATCTATTATATTCAGACGGTAATAATCAGCATTAGCCTGTATTATACTCATCAATCATGCTATGTGACTCTATTTAATGGATTACTACCATTCTCTTCTTTCCAATACATTATTATAGGTTTACTAACCTAGAACTAGGCACATCGTCATTAAATAAATCAGTCACATGAAAGTTAGCACCTGAAGGCCTATGCTGATCTTATACCTGCACAATTTTGAGGCAATTTCAACCAATTTTAACCAGCTCTTGATTGCAAAAAAACAAGTAAATGGATCAAGCCAACCTTAAAACAGTGTAAAATGGCTGAAACTGTTGACTGGTGACAGACTGGTTTAATCTATTGGATCACATTGGCAAATGAAAGTTAGTTGAAAGAGGTTGGATGTCTTTCCACAATTGTGGCAAGTCTGCTTTTCCATGTTATGGTAGCAAAAAAAATTATGTTGGGATGGGCAGTGCTTATCATTTATCTAAAACAGGAAAGCAGCTCAAACATACCACATTTCCTAAAGCAAACTTGAAAGAGTAGAGATGTGGTTTTACAGTATTAAGGTGAAGAAACCTAAGCAAAGACCCATTTTATATTTTTTTATACTGTATAGTGTATAAAACAATATAAGCTTTATGTATTCATAATATATTTTAGCAGACAATAACAGTGATTTTAATTTTCTTAAAAATGATTGTCAACTATTATGTATTAGAAAACTACAAGAACAAAAGCACATCTTTTGTAATGCGTCTATCCATCAGCTTCCATTATTTGGTAGGCAGGCACTGAGAAGACATGCGCAAGAATCAACTTTACTTGCTAATTCCAAAAATACAAAAAAAGGTTCATATGTTCATATGCAGCCAAGTATAATTAGCATTTAGCCAGCTAAGACTGTACAGTGCTCACTCTTTTTTTCCCTATACCGGAGGAAAAGCTACAGGACCCATTCTGCCAGACTCTCCTGGAGAAGTCCAAACAGGGTATAAAAAAATTCTTAGCTTCAAGTTTCTGGCAGCTGTTAAATTCCCAAGGACCATATCAGAGCATATGTTAGTATGTCTACCACCTGTAGGATTGCCCTCTGGTTTGGGTTTCATACCTTGGATTTCTCCTGGTGTAGCTCAATTTGAATGTCTGTTAATTTAGTCCTGAGATCTTCATTTGCAGCTTGAAGAGCAAGTATTAGGGCTTCGGGTTTCTCACCCTTGTTGCGCCCTTTTTTCGCCATTCTTGTTTTAAGCGTCTCTGACTTCACTACTTTCAATAAAAAGCCATCATGGTTGGATGTTGGAACTCCTGTTCGGTTAGGATTCCAGATAGTACAAAGTTTTGCTCTGGTGGAAGCCCTTTAAGAAAAAAAAAAAGCATGAAGCATCAAAAATTATATAGGAATTATGTATTGTCCATGTGAATCTTCAGAGTTAAAGGAGAACTATCGGTAAATGTTTTTAAAATTTTATTTAACTCCCTAGGGGACCAAGAATTTTATGCTGTTCTGACTGGTGACCCTGATGTCCCCTAAATACACCTCTTAATGCTGGTTGCAGCTCCATGCCACTCCATTTTGAATCTAAATTATGGGCATTCCTGTAGGGGCCTACTCCCTCTGTAAGCTGAGTGATCTATCCCTATAATGATTTAACATGCTTGTTCATTCATAACAGTAAAAGGTCAATCAGAGCTTTGGCTCTGTGTAAGATATCTGCCAATGCCCTGTATGAAGTAAAAGCAGACGCAGATACATTACACAGAGCGGCTCATTTTGCTCATTCATAATAGTGACAGACCACTCAGAGTGTTCAGTTGCTGCTTTTACATATAAATAACAACAATGGCCTCTTATAACATAATAAAAAGTCCCCCCTATTTGTATTAACCAATCAACTCTCACAGGGTGCATCTAACCACACAACAGGAAACCTAGGGGCGATGCCGAAAAATGATTAGGACTTTATTAAAGTAGATTTGCTTGATGTGTGTTTACTTATAGGAAGGAGTAAACTGAGAGATACCTCAAAATAAGTGCTCAAAATGAAAAGTGCTGTAACCACCACATGGCAAATTTTATTTTATACGAAGACGAAGCTCTTGTTTAGAGTGAAACATGTAGGGTATTTTTCATAGTGAGTTTGGGGGTGCACTATCACATTTAGATATGGTATTTTGGTTAGTGAGGGGGGTTTATTTCTAAGTTGTTCTCATATCTCCTAGTTATCAGTGGCCAGGAATCAGTATTCTATTGCAGTCAGGATGCTTAAAGCGGATTTCCACCCATTTAAAAGTCAGCAGCTACAAAAAGTGTAGCTGCTGACTTTTAACAAATGGCTACTCACCTGTCCCATGGTCCAGCGATGCGGCCGCCCGATGCATCTCTCCTCTCCCCCTCCCCTCCGCGGCGCCGGCATAGCAAGTGTGGGCATCTGGCCATAGCTTTTATGGCCAGGCACGCACTGCGCATGCACGAGACGCACTGTGTGCTGTGAATGGCTGGGCAATCTTCTGGGACCTGTGACGTGTCCCAGAAGATTGACAGGAGAGGGGGTGAAATTTCTTCTGGTTCCACGGCGCCAGGAAAGGAATTGGGAGCTGGGACCCTGCCCCAAAAAAATGACATGCAAATTGTGGCATGTCAGGGGGTCACCTACACTTAAAGAGGAAGTTCCACTTTTGGGTGGAACTCGGCTTTAAGTCCAGGAAGAACGGAAGTAATTGATTGAATTTAGGAGCATAGAGTAGGGTTATTTCTATTAGTTGATTATAACCCTTATGCTTCCTTTTTGTACTTCCTTTAGTTGTTTACTGCAGTATAGACAGAGCCACTAAGAGGAGATAGAGTTCAATGATAAATTGCGGTAGAGAGGTATCTCTCAGTTTACCCCTGCCTATAAGTAAAACACACATCAAACAAATCTACTTCAATAAAGTCCTAAACATTTTTAGGCATTGTCCCTAGGTGTCCTGGTGTGTGGGCAGACACACCCTGTGAAAGTTGATTGCTTTTACATATACACAGCCTGGCTGATGGATCACACAGTGCAGGAGAGATGTGTGAACTTTTTTGAATGAACGATCAACATTGTTGGGACCTGTGCCATATATAACACAGCTCATTTATAAAACTGAAATATTTCACAGCACTGAAGCACTATGTGATCCATCAATTGCACTGTACATATATAAAAGCTGCTGCTGATAGTGCCAGTTGCATGATTTTTTTTTTTTTTAATGTCAGCGTTGGTCTCTAGAGTGGCCCCTGCTGCCAGAGACCAGAGATATCAGTTACAAACCCATTTATTTTCTAGCTTTGTTGTCAGACGGGGGGAACACACTGCTTGGAAAATAAGGGGACATATTTGAATGGGACCAAGTGCTATATGCATTTGGTCCCCCAGGGAGTTAAAAAACATGTAACAGTTTTTAAAGACAACTCTTCTTCTACTTTCAGGAGGTGAAGCAGGCAGATTATTGGAAACTCAAATCTGAATACTATGAATGAATTACACTGTCATTAAAGTTATTTAAATTTCAAAGAATTTCCTTCATTATCAACAGAACCCGACTCATACTTTCTCCCAACCCTCTTACCTAGACCAACGTATGCTGTTCTCTAACCTAGTCATCAGGCTATTTTAATATCATTCTAAAAAGATCAGATTTTATTAACACAGAGATATACAGAGGCTGGAGGCAGATATGCTGAAAGAAAGAATTTGCCCACACTGCATCTGTACACCTAGAACCAACAACACGAGGAGTTTAATCTGTACTGCCTAAGCTGAGGCAAACTGTCACCCTATTCGGCTAGCAGTTAAATTCTGACTGTAAGTACACAGCACAGTACATTTCTCCGCCAACAAAAATGTACAAGGTATGCAGTGTTTTTGTGTGTTTGTACACTGCCCTTATCAACCTGGATTATAAACCTTAAAGTAAACAACTCTATTCTATAATTCATTAAAGTGTACAAATTACCGGTATTATTCAAGAAAATATCAAATCTTTCCAGCAAAATGAAGTACCAGAAATACCTTGAAGGCAGTGTTGGTAACTCACCTCTTTAATTACTGAGATATGAATTACACAGGTGCTGGGGGCTATATAATGTTGGCAAGCCACTGTTTGAATTTAATTAACCACAAGATCTGTATCACTCAGATATCTCAGTATTTTAGGGGATGAGTTGAGAATCACGTTTAACAGGCCGCCCACAAAAATTGTTAGCTAGGTACCAATGCACCAGCTTGTTGATTTTAGTTTTTAGGAACTAGACATACATTAACGATCTGCCAAATTTGTAATTTGTGACATAATTAAATTCACTGATGATGAGAATGTCACTGCATGCACTTCTATGTAACCTTTATTCGACATTGCTGTGCCTACTGGGCTTTTTGATTTATAAATTGCAATTTAAAAAAAGTCTTAACATCATATGATGTTTACTGTCTACAGCTACACAATTGATAACTACACTATACTACCAAAAGTATTGGGACATCTGCCTTTACACACACATACAGTATCTCACAAAAGTGAGTACACCCCTCACATTTTTGTAAATATTTTATTCTATCTTTTCATGTGACAACACTTAAGAAATGACGCTTTGCTACAATGTAAAGTAGTGAGTGTACTTAGGGGTGTACTCACTTTTGTTGCCAGTGGTTTAGACATTAATGGCTGTGTGTTGAGTTATTTTGAGGGGACAGCAAATTTACACTGTTATACAAGCTGTACACTCACTACTTTACTTTGTAGTAAAGTGTCATTTCTTCAGTGTTGTGACATGAAAAGATATAATAAAATATTTACAAAAATGTGAGGGATGTACTCACTTTTGTGAGATACTGTATCTGTAGTAACAGCTTACTTTATACATTGTGGAGGCCTTAGCGCATACGTTTTTTCTTCATATCCATAGTAGGGCCCAGAATCTATAGTGTGCATTCTCTTTTTTTTAGCCGACCTAAAATACACTGACACTGATAATAATTTAAAAATGCCTTTTTTTAAACTCCTACCTAAGATGTACTGAAATTTGACCCCGAGGGTTGTACTCACTTTTGTGAGATACTGTACATGAAATTTAATGGCATCCCAGTCTTAGTACGTAGGGTTCAATATTGAGTTGGCCCACCCTTTGCAGCTATAACAGCTTCAACTCTTCTGGGAAGGCTGTCCACGAGGTTTAGGAGTGTGTCTGTGGGAATGTTAGACCATTCTTCCAGAAGCGCATTTGTGAGGTCAGGCACTGATGTGGACAAGAAAGCCTGGCTCGCAGTCCGCTCTAATTCATCCCAAAGGTGTTCTATCGGGTTGAGGTCAAAGCTCTGTGCAAGCCAGTCAAGTTCCTCCACCCCAAATTCGCTGGATGTCGAGACAATGTCACTGCATGCACTTCTATATAATCTTTATTTGGCATTGTTGTACCTATTGACCTTTTTGATTTATTAATCACAATTTAAATGCTGGAAGTCTTAAAATAATATGATGTTTATTGGCTACAGCTTCACAAAATAACTATATCAGGAAGAAGAAACAGTAAAGCAAAAAGTTAAAAGGCTTTAGGTAATAAATGGTCTTTTGTGCTCAGTGCCTCCACCCTGTTCACACTTTGCATAGCAGGAACTTACGTCCCCATTTGTGATTTTCTGTGGGTGTCTGTCACATGATTCCCTGTGTCATATACAGGCCAGCCTATTCCCTTGAATCTGCTGCTCTATGTGCTTTTGTCACTGCAAAGAAGCTCAGGCACCAAATTTTGGTTCTGTGCCAAGAGCGTTTTTCATGCATGTTTTGTCAAGTGCCAATTGCAGTGAAATCGCACATTTGGGGTACCATTCAGGATGTGAGAACAAGTATCCTGGTATGACGTAGTTTTGTCTCAAACAAAAGGAATAAACACTGTAAAGGATCAGAGGGGTGAACAACCAGCTCAGAGACAGTTTAGTAAAAGTAAAAGATGCTTTATTCAGCATAAAGGCAAAACAAATGAAAGAAACGGCAGGTTTGTCTTTAAATACAGTCCCACACACGGGTCAAGTTCAGTTTCTGCAGCGGACAGGCTTATATGCAAAACTTCACAGCTCTAGCCAGAGCTACAGTCCTTTATACAGTTTAGCTCACCCAGCAGGTCACAGTCCACAAGTGGAGCCTTCCACACAGCACGCAGATGTCTTTCTCACTGCTAGCAAACAGCTCCACTGACACTTTCAGACCAGCTGACTAATAACCAGGTCTGAAGGGAAAGTACCTGCCCCAGGCTGACTCTCTACATATCCCCCCCCCCTATTCTGGACACCATGCGCAAAATGGCAATAGACCCGAGAAAGGGCAATCTGCATTCTGAGGTACCTCCTCTGGTCTATGCACCACTACAAATTTGAAGTCCTGTAAGTCGGGAAACAACCGGGTGATTCTATAGTTATTTTTATTTTGGGCCACCCATGTAAGGGGCGCATTGTCTGACACTAGCTTTAAGGGTCAGCCCAACATGTAGTAGTGGAATGTCTCCAGAGCCCAATTTATTGCCAGACACTCCCTTTCCACAATGGAATAGTGAGTGCTTTTGGCTCAAGTACACAACATTGTGCTCAACTCTCTCAACCCTCTGGGACAGAACTGCACCCAGACCCAACTTTGAAGCATCGCTTTGTACCAGAAACTCCTTTTGAAAGTCTGGAGCTACTAGTACCAGTTCCTGATACAAAGCTTGCTTCAAACGGCAGAATTTTCTGCTTCAGTACTCCAATGAACAACAGTCAAATTCCTTTCTTTTAAGATCTTTGAAAGGTGCTGCTAAGCTGGCAAATTTGGGAACAACCCTCCTACAATACCCCACAATACCAAGGAAGGAATGCATCTGTTTTTTTGAGTGGACGGGGCGACTTCTGGATGGCCTCCACTTTGTTCAGTTGGGGTTTAATCACCCCTCTGCCTACCGCATAACCCAAATCGTGGGCCTCCTCCAACCTAATCTTGCTTTTTTCTGGGTTCACCATGGACCCTACCTTTCTAACTCTCCCATTCGTGACTAAAGATGACAATGTCATCAAGGTAGGCTCCTGAGAATTCCTTATGAGGTCTCAGGATCAAGTTTATGGCCCTCTGGAAGGTAGTTGGGGTCCCATGCAACCCAAATGACATTCTGACATACTGCCATAACCCCTCTGGTGTGACAAATGCGTTTTTTTCTTAGCCTCTCGGGAAAGTGCAATCTGCCAGTAACCCTTGGTCAAATCAAGAGTCGTAATGTATTGGGCAGGCCCTAATTTCTCGATTAACTCATCCACCCAGGGCATTGGATACGCATCTGGTTTGGAGTCTTCATTTAATTTACAAAAATCATTACAGAACTGCCAGGTTCCATTTGGCTTGGGGACAAGCACTGTAGGACTTGACCAACTACTTAAGGACTTATCAATGATCCCAAGATCCAAAATACTTTTAAGCTCAGCCAAGATAATATTCTCCCAAGCTTCGGGTATGCAATGCGGTTTAAGGTTTACTCAAACTCCAGGGTCTGTGATGATATCATGTTCAATTACAGAGGTTATGTCATGTATCTGGGTGTCATTGAATCGGGATGCTCCTGGTCCCATAGCTGCAGCCTTACCTGTTGTGCCATGGGGGAGCACTAGAGTTCTCGCAATGTTCTCCCAGCCTGATGCACTGCCTTGGACTCACTAGCTCCACCTGCTGCCAGCTGCCGACTATGTATAGCAGCACTTCCTGTTACTTAATACCCGTTTGCTGAACTTGCTCCCTGGGTGTTTGATAGCTCTGTAATTCTGATTCCCGTGTTTTGAACTTCTGCCTGAATTCTTGACTACTCTCCAGCCTGCTGATTTGGTACTTCACCACCAGCTCATGTATGATCTCTGCCCACCTGACCACTCTCTGGATACCAATTTTGTACCGCTTTGCCTGATCTGTTGCCGACCTGACCTGCCCGAATACGTTTTCACCTGAATCCTCAGCGCACAAGTTCCTCTTCGGACACTACCTACCACAGGTACCTTACATTACAAACGGGCCATGACAGCGGACCCTGCTGAGATTGTTCAGGCGATTTTGCATCAAGGACAATTAATTGGAGCTCATGAACAGCATCTTGCTTCTTTGGACGCTAAGCTAGATGAAATGTGTTATGCTTAAGTCTTGTTTGCCTGGTTCCCCTGCACCTATCCAGACTCCAGCTCCCACTCTTGCTACAATCCAGCCCACCTCTTCGGTGCCACCCAAACTTCCCTTACCTGAAAAATTTGGTGGTGATACGGAAGACTGCAGAGGTTTTTTTAAACGTTTGCCATTTTTATTTCTGGAACAACCCTGGGACTTTTACCACTTCTTCTGCCAAAGTGACTTTTGTAATATCCTTATTAAGGGGGAAAGCCCTGGCATGGGTCTCTCCTTACCTGCAATGCAATGATCCTGTGCTTCAAGAAGCTGGTACATTTCTGGCTTCTCTCCAGACTGTATTTGGAAAACCAGATAGAGCTTCTGCAGCTGAGTGCTCACTTTTGGACATACAGCAAGGTACCAGGACTGTGGCACAGTATGCTATTGAGTTCCGTACCCTGTGGAAGATTAATGGAAGATTACTGTACTCGCAATCTTCCATTTAGCTTCTAAATTTGACTCCTGTGAGGCTTTTGTGGATTCTGGGACCGCTGGCATATTCCTGGATTACAATTTCGCTAAAGAAAATAACATCCCATTTGTTCCCAAGTCTAGACCCCTGAGCATCACCACCCTGAATGGACAACCGTTGGGAGATGGCCTTGTAAAGTTTGAAAATACTACAATCACCTTTCGGGTAGGTGCACTTCCCAAAGAGGAAATCGTCCTGTCTCTTATTGAGTCTACTGCCTGTTATCCTTGGTTACCATGGTTACAACAACAAAATCCTTCTTTTGATTGGTTAAATGGATAATTAACCTCTTGGGGGGCCTTCCTGTTACCTGAACTGTTTGTCTCGATCCAAAAGACTTACTGGTTGTCTGTTGGCTTTCGTGGCCATCCCTCCTATCTTACCTCATGAATACCATGAATTTGCAGATGTATTTTGCAAGCAAAAGGCAGAGGTTTTACCTCCACATCATTCCTTTGACTGTGCGATTAATCTGATTCCTGGAGCACCTCTTTCCAAAGGAAGGGTCTATCCCCTGTCATGGCCTGAACAAAGATCCATGGAAGAATACATTAAGGATAACTTAGAGAGAGGTTTCATCTGACCCTCTTCTTTTCCAGTAGGGGTAGTTTTTTCTTTGTTGAAAAGAAAGATGGGGGTCTTCGACCATGTATAGACTATCGAGGCTAAAAGCAGATCACTGTAAAAGACTCCTATCCTTTGCCTCTCATTCTAGAATTATTTGATGTGCTCAAAGGAGCCCTTATCTTCACTAAGATGGACCTTCGAGGGGCTTATAATCTGATTCTAATCAGAGAGGAAGACGAGTGGAAGACTGCATTTAACACCCGAAATGGACATTTTGAGTATCTGGTTGTCAGGAATAGTCCCTCCAATGGGTGGCGCTGTGGCTCAGGGAACCATGGGCTGCAGTTCCGGTGTCCACCAGCGGGTGTCAGTAAAGGGCTCATCAGGTGATGGCACTGTGGCTCCTGGATCCATGGGCTGCAGTTCCAGTGTCCACCAGCGGGCGTCTCCCAGCAAGCAGAGGCCCATGAGTCACCACCTGATGCTGGTTGCAGGAGGGATATATAAACCTTGTCTTCCATGTGGTTAGTACCTTGGCGTTCATCTCCTTGTGCCTCTGTATCCTGAATCTGCTCCGGGACCCCTGTCTGCAGCTTGATCTTCCCCCAGCGTTCCCCAGCATCTTCTCCCTGTTCCTGTCCTGTCCTGCTCCCTGCCCCCTCTACTGATCTCCCGTGTATGACCCTGGCCTGGCTTTGTTTACGGTTTGAACATTTTCCTTTACCTAATTTAGGCAGTTTTCACTATTTCTGTTATTTGGTTGGTTACACTGTTTGTTATATTAGATTTGCGTTTGGATAACCATTTACTTATCTTTTTAATAAATTACCTTATTCACTTACACTTGTGTCTGGTATCCTCTGTGCAGTTCACACATTTCTGGTCACACCAGTTGCTGACACTGGTTATACCCTTTGGACTCTGTAACGCCCCTGCTGTCTTCCAACGTTTAATGAATTAAATTTTTCATGATTTCAGCAACAGTTTTGTGATTCTCTACTTAGACGCCATCTTAATCTTTTCCAAGACTCATCTAGAGCATGTCACACATGTAAAGCAGTTATTGCAGCGAATAAGAGAAAACCACCTTTATGCTAAGATCGAGAAATGCAGTTTTCATCAAATACCTTTCCTTGGATACATCATCAGTGCTGTCCAGTTCCAAATGGACTTTCTGATGTCTTGCAATGGCCTCAACCGACCACTTTAAGAGGGCTCCAAAGCTTTCTAGGGTTCGCAAACTACTACAGGCATTTCATCAAAGGTTTTGCCTCCATTGCTGCCCCCCTTACTGCTATGACTAGGAAAGGCACAAACTGTGGTCCTCCGAAGCAAACGCAGCTTTCCAGCAATTAAAAGACATGTTCAGCAAGGCTCTAATTCTTCTGCATCCGAAACCCCGATCTCCAGTACATTGAGGTTGATGCTTCTGAAGTAGGAGCAGGTGCTGTGCTGTCCCAGAGAAAACCTAAGTATTGTAGAATCCATCCAGTGGCGTTTTTCTCTAGAAAGTTTTCACCAACAGAAAAGAATTATGATGTTGGGAATGGTGAACTACTGGCCATCAAATTGACATTGTCTGAATGGTGACATCTTCTGGAAGGGGCTCCTAAACCCTTTTCTATCCTGACTGACCATAAAAACCTGCTGTATCTTCAGACTGCTAAACAGTTGAATTTACGTCAAGCATGTTGGGCTCTGTTTTTATCCTGTTTTAATTTTATTCTCTCTGATGTCCCTGGGCATAAGAACAAGGCGGCCGATGCTCTTTCCAGACAATTCGCTACTTCTGAAGAAGATCGACCTACAGAGCAGTATATAATCCCACCTCACAAAATTGTCGCACAGATCTCTACGGCTCTTGCCCAACAGTTACAAGAATCGTGCTCCTCAAGGCATAAAGATAGCACCAGGTCGCCTGTTCATAGCCCCTAGCCTCAGAAAAACTATTCCTCTGGGCACACGATGGTGTGTTATCCGGTCACCCTGGTGTCACTATCACTCTTGCAACGTCATGTCTGATGGCCTCACATGAAGCAAGATGTTACCGACCATGTGGCTGCCTGCCCAACTTGTGCTGCAAATAAAGTACCTCGCACATTGCCTACTGGGCTGTTACTAGCACTTCCTGCACCTCGCTAGCCTTGGACTCATTTGACTATGGACTTTATAACAAACTTACCCAAGTCCTATGGCATGACTGCTATATGGGTCATAGTGGATCGCTTCTCCAAAATGTCCCATTTTGTACCGCTCCCTAGATTACCTACAGTGGAAGCACTGTCTACCCTCTTCCTTTCCCAAATTGTAAGACATTATGGCATACCTACCTATATCGTCTCTGACCGCAGATCCCAATTTGTTTCCTGATTCTGGAGAGCGTTTTGCAACAAACTAGGAGTAACACTCTCACGCTCTACCTCACATCACCCACAAAAAAGACAGTCAAACCGAGTTCATGAACCAGACACTAGAAACCTATCTTCAACATGTTAACTCATTAAACTCCAATTGGTCTGAGTATTTGCCTTTTGCTGAATTCGTCATTACCTCCCGTATGCTCTTCATACCATCCCATAATACGCAGCCCTAGGCTATCACCCTCAGACTTTTCCCCTATTTCAACCTTCTTCTGGTGTACCAGCAGCGGATCAGCGGGTGAAAAAATATTCTGCTACACTGGAAAAGGATTTGCCTATTGCTACAGAAGTCAGCAGGCAAATATGTGTTTTTCTCCAACAAACGAAGATGCCATAGACCTCCATATGTGGTGGGGGATGGAGTTTGGCTGTCTACCAAATACGTAAGACTGAAACAACCCTCTACCAAATTGGGTCCTCAGTTCATCGGTCCTTACAGAGTAATTGCTCGAATTGGGCCAGTCTCCTATCGGTTGAAATTGCCCTCCTCTCTCCGAATACATCCCGTGTTCCATGTTTCCCTTCTCAAAAAGGCAATTTTCAATCATTACTCCAAAACTCAACAGCTACCACCTCCTTGTTGATGGACAGTTTGAAGTCTCTAAAATCCTGGGCTCTAGAAAGCAGGGCCGTGTCCTACAGTATCTGGTCCATTGGAAGGGATACCCCGTCACAAACCATTCCTGGGTTCCAGCTAAAGATTTGCATGCCCATGCTCTTATTTGAGACTTCTATGCCTCCTTTCCTGCTAAGCCCCGCTAGGCCCCCAGAGGGGTCCACTGGGGAGGGGGCCCTGTCATGTATCTTAGTGCCATTGAGCTGTGATGTTCCTGGTCCCACAGCTGCAGCCTTAGCTGTTGTGCCACGTGGGAGCTCTAGAGTACTTGCAATGTTCTCCCAGCCTGATGCACTGCCTTGGACTCACTAGCCCCACCTGCTGCCAGCTGCGGATAATATACAATCAAGCATCCCATAAATAGCAGCACTTCCTATTACTCAATGCCCCTTTGTTGGACTTGGTTCCTGGGTGTTTGATAACTGTAATTCCGATTCCCGTGTATTGAACTGCCTGAATTCTTGACTACTCTCCAGCTTGCTGATTTGGTATTTCATCGCCAGCTCGTGTATGTCCTCTGCCCGCCTGACCACTCTCTGGATACCGATTTTGTACCACTTTGCCTGATCTGTTGCCAACCTGACCTGGCCGACTATGTTTTCACCTGAATCCTCAGTGCACAAGTTCTTCTTCGGACACTGCCTACCACAGATACCTGACAGGTTAAGCCTGACAAATTGTAAAAAATTTCACAATTTCTCTGCAAAAATCCCCAGGACTTCTGGATCTTCCGGGACCTTCTGACTAAGTAGCAAAACCTCCCTATCTTTCCATGGTTTGATCAGATTGACGTGGTTTTCTTTTGGTGGGCTGATGGACCTTATAATTAACCCATCCCACCTTCTCGACTATCTCAAAGGCACTAGAACAAGAACCCGATCCCCAGGTTTAAACTCTCTAATCTTGGCAGACCAGTTGTATACACGACTTTGGGCCTTTTGCGCAGTCTGCAAATGTTTCCCAACTATGAACACAACTTTTGTTATTCGATCCTGCATTTTTGAAATGTGTTCCAACACCCTCCAATAAGGGGAAGCTAGTTGTCTCCTTCACTTTATCCTTTAGTCTACAGGGGTGTCTCCCATAAACCAACTCAAAGGCGAAGAATCCCTTGGAGGCCTTGGGTACCTCTCGTATGGCAAACAACAAGGGAGGCAACAAGGAATCCCAATCACGACCATCCTCCTCAACTGCTTTTTTTAGCATCCCCTTATTACTATTGAACCACTCTGCCAACCCGTCAGTTTGTGGATGATACACCGTGGTCTGCAAGTGTTTAATTTTAAACAGTTTACAGAGCTACTTCATCACTTTTGACGTAAATAGGGTACCTTGATCCGTCAAGATCTCGAATGGGAGCCCTGTTCTCATGAGTATATGAAACAACTCCGGTGATGACCTTGGATGAGCAATTTCTTAAAGGGACCGCTTCTGGCATAGTCAAGGACAACTAAAATATATTGGTGTCCCTAGCTGACTTGGGTAAGGGGCCCACCAAGCCCATGGCTATGTGATCAAAGGGAACCTCGATAATTGGAAGCAGTACCAGCAGACTGACAGGTGGGGCAGGACTCACAGTAGCCCTTGAATTCCTGAAATATCCCAGGGCAATGGAACTGCTATAAAACCCACTCCTGAGTTTTAGCCGCGCCAAAGTGACCCCTAAGTACATGAGCCAAATGTAACACTTTAGACCTAAAAGGTTTGGGCATCACCAGTTGTTCCAACACTTCATTATTAACTTTGGTTACTCTGTACAGCAAGTCATGGCTCACAGCAAAATGGGGAAACTGCATATCCACTCCAGGTTGCTGTGGTTCACCGTTTAATACTGTGGCCTGTTCCCTGGCGGTGATCATACTGGGGTCCCTCATCTGAGCACTAAGGAAATCTTCCCGGGAGCCCCCGAGATCTGACAAATCTGTCTCAGAGGAGGTACTTTCTACTTCCAATCCCACAAATTCCTCCAGGGGACCGGGTTCACCTTCTGCAGGTTCAACCATCTTGTACCTTTTATCAGTATTGACATTCTGCAGCCCAGTTTTATTTACAACCTCTGAGGGTTCCTGCTTTTTGGAGGAAACCCCCAAACCTTTGAGCTTTTGCTCATACAAGTCCCAAAATATGGGCAGTCACACCCAATTAGTAAGTCATGAGGCAATTCTGGGACCACCTGCTGGTGTACACAGTGTCACATAGGCCACCGGATTGTCTTTAACATTGCCATGCACACAGATGAGCTTGACCTGTTCCACTGGTACCAGTTTTCTCTGCAACCTGTCCACCCGGAGCAGGGTGATGACATTCCCAGAATCAAGGAGCGCTACCACCTCATGTCCATTGACCTGTACCATACACTCATGCGGATTCAAGCTGGTTGCAGCACATACCGCACAGGCATAAATGGAGCGATGACACCCCATGTCGCACTCCATTGGTTCCTCCCGTCTTGGGCACTGGGCCGCCACATGATCCAGTTGGTGGCAGGACCAACAGCGAATCTCAAGAGGTTCCCCCTGCTGGCTCTCTGGAGGCTTTGGCACAGGGGTGCTCCTGGCAGTTGTGTTATGCACCCGTGCAGACAACATGCAGTCAGCGGATGCCATCTTGGAACACACTTCCTTGGAATGGGCCAGCTCTCTGGTGACAGAGGGACTCTCCGGGAAACTTTACGCACAGCCGTAGCACTTGACAGCAGCAGCCATCTCATCAAGGGACTGCGGCTCGGACTGTGCCACCCACCAGTTGAGCTCCCTGGGCAGACCATGCAGAAAACAGTCCAGTGCGACTATTTCCACAATCTGAGTGGATGTCTTCTCCTAAGGTTTCAGCCAGTCCTAGAACAAGTGCATTAGGTGGTAGAGCTGCGCACGGCAGGCTTAGCCCTGTCAAAGCGCCAGCCATGAACTTGGCTTGCCCTTAAAGCAACAGTAACTGCCAGCCTTGCTAGTATTTCTGCTTTCAGCAGCTTATAGCAGCAGCTGACTCTGAGGCTAAGTCACAGTATGCCTGTGTGACGGACCCCATACTCAAGAGGAGCATGTCTGCTACACAAGCTTCCCTTGCCCGGTACCAGCACGATCCAAGATTCCCTAGTCCACCCAGTCACATGTCGAGACATCAGTGTAGGGTGGTAAAAAACATAAGACTGTTTATTCAAACACAGGCACAAAGAGATATACACTCAGGGGACAATCCCCCTTCCTTGCATAATGATACAGGGTGGGGTAAACTACATTCAGTAACAAGACACACACAGACAGCCTTTAGGAAAGGCTGCAGGAGAATTCCCCCCTCCCCTCTAGCAGCTAATCCACATACACATATACATCCCATAATAGGTTGCTACCACGGCAGACAAAAACAATAGAACAATGGGAAACAGCCACTTAACAATAAACACATAACAACCCCCACCCCACCTCAAATTATCTGGTAAAAATTCTACAACAGTCTATGAGACCAAGCTCATACAATATTCTAGTAGTCTGAAAGGTGGATTTATCTTCATATATTTCTTGAGGGATATTGTTCAGAAACATGACTGTCCTAAGTGAAAGGGCCCCTTCATTCTTTCAACACAAACCACACATATAGAAACAGGATAACAGGGGTAAAACGAAATGATGAGGCCTGTGTGGTTGTATGGTGAGTGTGGTTAGGACAGACCTGACTGGGGTTCATAGTTGTCCTGTGCCCCTAATCGACACAGGGTGACTTACACATAAGAGGGACGGGGGGAGCTGGAAAATGGGTTTCCAGAGCTCTCTAAGGTAAGCTGGGTTTCACGGGCCCCCCGCCAAAGTGACTCTCGTCACAGCCTGTTGGGGATCTGCAGTCAGGAAAGGAGCCAGCACATCCACCCTGTCTTTCTCAGGCAGACCTTCCCTGGCTTTTTTCCAGTATAACAGAGTGAAGCAAAATTTTCCATATAGCAAAGTATGTAAAGGGGGTATCAAAACTTTACATGGTCATAAATTGTACATGTACTTTAACATTAATAACGCTCCCCCCATGTGAAATAGCTACAGCAACGCCTATGTATTGCCATATGATATGAGGCGAGTAAGGGCTATCGTTTATTAAATGGCAGCCTGTGCAGCTTTAACCCATGATATGGGATTGGCCTGCACCCCTCAAACTGCCCAATGCATTCCTCCACCAATTGTAAGGGATCAAAGGGGTGAACAGCCAGCTTAGAGACAGTTTAATAAAAGTAAAAGGTGCTTTATTCAGCATGAAGGCAAAACAAAAGAATAAATGACAGGTTTGTCTTCAAATACAGTCCCACACACGGTTAAAGTTCAGTTTCTGCAGCAGACAGACTTATATGCAAACGTTCACAGCTCTAGCCAGAGCTACAGTCCTTTATACAGTTTAGCTCACCCAGCAGGTCACAGTCCACAAGTGGAGCCTTCCACACAGCACGCTGATGTCTTTCCCACTGCTAGCAAACAGCTCCATTGACATTTTCAGACCAGCTGACTAAAAACCAGGTCTGAAGGGAAAGTACCTGTCCTCTTCAGTTAACTGTCTCTTAAGCCTGGCCCACGCTGACTCTCTACAACATTTTGAGCAATTTGGTAACTACTCCATCTGGTGCACTAGCATCCATTTTTCAGCCTCTGTCCATACATTTTTCTAAACTTTACAGGCTTTATAATGCTAGGGAACCCCTTCACTGCTATGGATTTCCCCAGGGCTAAATGAGCTGATTGCATTGTACATTAAATGCAATATACAAATCACTATTCTTATCCAGTACTTTTAAGTTTATATTTTTCATAATTCTGGGTTTGTTCAAAAACATACCTTCATTATGTCCAAATTGATGTATATTAATAGAAATTGTCCCCGGAAATATAATAAAATATGGCAGCCGTAGGTGGATTGAGCATAGCCCTATCCCCAGGGAACAGATTTTCTTTTGTTCTCCCTTCGGGGTGACAGTTGCTACCCATGAGTCCTTATGGTTGATGAACAATCTACTAATGTGTTATCTGTTGGGATGTCTCCGCCTTTTACTTGCTATATGTCACCATGTATAACTGTTGCTATTATTTGTCATGCATTTTTTTCAAATAAAGAGCAATTCTTTTTGTTAAAAAAGCATACCTTCTCACACTACAACCATGTAATAAAGCACTATTTAGAAATGTTTAAAAAAAGTCAAAAGTTAGTAAAAAACTTAAAATTTTATGAGTAATATAGAATGACAATCTTTAACTGGATACAATATATGATCTTGGAGAAAAATTATGTTATATGGCCTATTAAAGTGGACTCAAACTTTGAAAGCAATATCACTATGTCAAACCCCATTTAATAAACCAAAATACCAAACATTTTGGAGTAATACTTTGCACGTGTGATTGTCGGGCTCCATCTGGCTAGTGGTACTGGTGTTAGCTATGGAAGAGGGAAAGGGTCTGTGTGCAAGCTCAGGCAGAGGCAGCCAATCAGTGATTGAACCCACACATAGAAGCATCCCACCACCACTGATAACACAACATGATGGGGGATGTTATACAGAATGTATTAATTTACAGAAATTACTGAATATTGACATAATTGTGAATGCAGTCTCACCTGTGACTTCAACCATCTACATCCATTGTCTCCAGCCCTCCAGTCCATATCTGTAGAAAGAAAAAAAAAAACAAAGCAAGATGAGAACATGCATTGAACATGTCAACTGGCTGCTAGATAATTAAATTGGAAGAACTGGAAGGGGAATAAAGCCAGAATCAATTGCTCATAGCTCTAGATTTGACCACAGAGAGTAGATGTCTCTTGGGTGTGTTGGATTGATATGATGGCTTTTTTTCCTTAATGGTAATGGTCAGATGTACCTGTACTTTTATGGCACTGGAATCCATGTCTGTGCTCTCAGCAGGCACTCCCAATACTACTATCTTCCTTAGAATAACAAGTTATTAGGTTAAAGTTACAAAACAGAAGGATAAAGATTAGTGTTGAGCAAACCCGGACTGTAAATTTCGGGTCCGTACCGAACTTTGGGGTGTCCGGGACCCGGACCCGAACCCGGACTTTTCAAAAAAAGTCCGGGTTCGGGTCCGGGGTTCTGGTAAT
>BLSH010436096.1:1180450-1231209 GCA_018402905.1 Glandirana rugosa
ACAAGACGTTTGTAGACCTTTGACACACACAGTGAAATTGATTTTGGCCCTGTTTTAATTGATGACAAGACGTTTGTAGACCTTTGACACACACAGTGAAATGTTACACACAGTTTCCAGATGTTTGCAGAACAGTAGTTCAGTTTGTCCCGGTTTTAGTTAAAGTGACACACACAGTTTCCAGATGTTTGCAGAACAGTAGTTCCGGTTTTATTGAAAGTGTTACACACAGTTTCCAGATGTTTGCAGAACAGTGATATGGGTTCACCCCGGTTTTTGTTAAAGTGTTACACACAGTTTCCAGATGTTTGCAGAACAGTAGTTACTTTTGTCCCGGTTTTAGTTAAAGTGACACACACAGTTTCCAGATGTTTGCAGAACAGTAGTTAATTTTGTCCCGGTTTTAGTTAAAGTGACACACACAGTTTCCAGATGTTTGCAGAACAGTAGTTCCGGTTTTAGTTAAAGGGACACACACAGTTTCCAGATGTTTGCAGAACAGTAGTTCAGTTTGTCCAGGTTTTAGTTAAAGTGACACACACAGTTTCCTGATGTTTGCAGAACAGTAGTTCCGGTTTTAAAGTGACACACACAGTTTCCAGATGTTTGCAGAACAGTAGTTCAGTTTGTCCCGGTTTTAGTTAAAGTGTTACACACAGTTTCCAGATGTTTGCAGAACAGCGATATGGGTTCTCCCGGCTTATTTATACTTTTTTGACACAGTTTGAAGATGATTTTAGAACAGTTATATGGCTTCTACCGTTAATTAATACTTTTCAGACCCAGTTTGACGATGGTCCACATCCACCTCCATTTTTGATTTTTTATGTTTTTATTTTTTTAAAAATGCTTTTAGTTATTTCCCTGTCCCCATTTCTTTGTAGGACACTTGTCCCACCCTTACCCCCATTTTCCTTCCTTTTGCAGACCTCTAGGACTTTCCAGGACTTTTTTCCAGCCATTTTTGTGCCTAAAAGTTCGGGTCCCCATTGATTTCAATGGGGTTCGGGGTCCGGGACAAAGTTCGGGTTCTGTCCGGACCTGAACCCAGACTTTGTCCCGAAGTTCGGCCAAACCAGCAGAACCCGGACTTCCAGAAGTTCGCTCAACTCTAATAAAGATCTTAATTTTGGCTATATTACTGCAATTTTGAAATCTCACCAGACTAAGAAAAAAAGCCACTTTTTAAAAAATAAAGATATATCCTAGTATGTTAGCTTTGTGAATTGTGACCATTGGCTGTGAACAAGCAACCCACCCAGCCAGTAGATGTATCCCTTAATTCTGCTCCTATATGTCTGTCTATGCATTGGCTTCTATAGGTCACAAACACAATTCAAGAGGTCTTGGCTCTAATATGTAAAGCCCTACACACTTCCTTTCTTTAGTATCCAGGTGTGCCATAGACTGCTGGAACCTTTACTCATTTCCACATTTTCCCTGGTACATCTCTCTGTCTGTAAGGCTGGGTTCACATATATGCAAATTGGATGCATTTTTAACCACATACAATTGACATAACATGTGAATGTGACTAGCTCTCAATGGAGCCAATTCACACATGTCCGGGCGGCCACGGTGTAGTTTTGGAAAGGCTCTTGTGCATTTTTGGGTCTGGTTCAGGTGCAAATTCTGGGAAAAATTTGCACCTGATTCGCACCTGAACCAGTGAACAGAAAAGCAGCAGCAGCTATATGTACCCAGCCTAATGCTTTTTTAAATTCTTTCAGGCCATTTAAAGCACCAATAAAATGCATCTTCTCAGAAAGGTATATTATTTTTCCAAACACCACACAATTTAGCTGGGTGACTCATACAACTGCTCCTACAATACGAGTGTTGCTATATGTAACATTTCTAATTTTAGACTGTAAGTTCATACAGGCAATGGTTTCATTTCTATTGTTTTATGTACCTGTGTTAAATTGAATGTCAGTGTTATAGATCATGTATGTCTGCAGAGTAAGATGCTGGTGCTATATACAGTAAATCAATATTAAAAAATGCAATAGTATTTGTGTAAAGAATGTTTTACCTAAGCCCACCAAATAATTTGATTTTCAAAAGTCACATACTATTGTTAATATTTATTTTACAAACATGGGAAATATGGGCAGCTGATTTAACTAACTAGTTGATAAGATATGTAATCAGGCAGGGAGCACAAGATTTTAAGTAAAATTGTCTTCAACCAAAAAAATACACGTGCCCACTGTGTACAAGGCACCCTGTGGTGTCTTAAATTTAACATATGCTGTGTCTCTGGAGAGCAAAACAACAGGCTCCTATACTTTTTTCTGAATAGAGAAACACATACTTACCATCATTCTAGTCCCCTGATGAAGAGAGGAAACACTGTTTTTTGTAAGACACGTGTCTCTCATCCTACACCCATAAACTCCGCCAGGATCAAATTACTCTTTAATGTACATCAATAAAACCAATGAGCCAGCCTTTCCTTAAAATGGAACTTCACTGCATCTGAGCACCACAAACCAAAAATGCAATTTAATTCATTTATGATATTTAAAGCAAACTCTCCCCTCCATCCACGCCTCCTTGCTTTATTTTGCTGGGAAATCACTTTGAAAAACACCCTCTCATATTTCTGTCCTTAGTCATCTGGAGTAGGGGCAGATGACTTGAATCGATCTTCCCTTAGCTCAGGAAGGAGGGTGTGCTTAGCTCAGAAAACTCCCCCCCACCCCCTTACGCAGACTCCTGGGATGCATTGCATCATTTGCCTAGGCCTGAAAACCAGGAAGTAACTGAAAAAATGTAAAAAACATACTTTCATATCTAATTACTAATGCTAGCAACATATGAATTAAAAATAGTCAATATTGTTAGAGAGAGTGAAGCTCTGCTTTATCCTAGCAACACTGCATTGTTATAAATGTATTACTGGTTGTTATGGGTTATAGCACCACATTGCTCTCTGAATTAATACTAAAGGAATTGTGTCACAAAGAAAAAATAGTGGATGCTCACAGATTCACTTATTCCAAAACCCGTGCATCACATAGTTGGTCTGTGGCTGTGATTTAGCGATGCTAACCTCTAAAAGCTGGAGTATAGAAAGCTGAAACAACAGATGGCAGTTGTCCATAGTAACCAATCATGTCTGAGATTTCTAATCAAGTGGAAAATCTGATTGGTTGCAATCAATAACTCCACTTTTTGCTGTAATTTACTTAATTACAGGTTTAGTGACTCATCCTCAGTGAATATATTTGAATTCACTGCAAATATTAGTATGCAGCCCAAGAGTCAGAGAATGGTTTCTTTCATAAGAGCTTTCTCACACATATTTGGCTTCATGAGATTCTCTTTAATGGGTTAGTTCACTTCTACTGACTTTTGCCAAAACCTCCCTGTGCAATATAGAGTTCTCAATACATTACCATGCAGTGCTCCTTTTTTTAAAATGATTTACATTTTTGTCAGGTACTCACTACATTGTCCTCCCCTGAGGAAAGCATAGGGTGTGCATTGCAAGCACACACCCAGAATCTCACAAACAAGAATTTGGCTTTGTTCTCTACCCATGCATGAGCAGTCTGCTCCATCTTAGCATACTGCATGAGTGAAAGAGAGCAGACTGCACATATGTATGTAGTGGACTAAGCTAGGTGCTCATTCGTGAGTTTCCAGGGCTGCGCATCCAATGCTTGGTCTGTTTGACCACCCGCAGGATAGGGAGGGTAGAGCACTGTAATGAGCATCTGAAATTTAGAAATTTGGTTTACCTGTAAAATCCTTTTCTTGGAGTACCTCACAGGATACAGAGGACCCAGATATTCACGACTATTTGAGTTATGCAGCCATCTTCAGGTGAATGGACATTGGCCACAAAAAAGGCAGGGACCCATGCCCAGACATAACCCTTTCCAGCTCAGCTAAACCTCAGTTTTGTAGCAAGCAATGAGGAACAGTCAAAAGGACAGGAATCTCTGTGCCTTGTGATGTACTCCAAACAATGTATTTTGCGGGTAATTCAAAAATCTTAATGTCCTAATCATACATTTCAGGACACAGAGAGCTAAGATATTCATGACCACTTGAAATGTCCTGAATCTCTGAACATGAGGGGTGTGAAGCAACAAGGCCAACATGCCTAAAACCCAAAAACAGAACAGGAGGGAAGCCCACTACAAAGCTGTCCACAATGTGTAGCCATGCCTGCTGTGGAAATGTCTGGTCATGATGTCACATCCCCCCCAATGATCGGGAAGCCCCAGGTGCCTCCATAGCAACCTATCAGCACAACGGCAGTCCTTTCCTTCTGGCAGACCAGGACTTGATGTTGGACATAGTGTTTTTGCAGCCAATAAGTGAGTTTTTACTTACATCATGTGAGTGTATATCTTTGTGCTAATAAAGTATTTTACTTACTGCTACACTTAGCTGGCGCTTGTCCTGCCTCCCCTTCTTAAAGCTGTCTGCATACCCTACCGCCCCAAACTGGCATCCACAGAGGGGTAAACATCTACCTGATAAAACTCAGTAAATGTGTGAAGAGAGCACCAGGTAACAGCCTCACAGACTTGAACAAAAGAAGTATGTTGCTAAATGGCCAAGGAAGCACTGACACAGCTGGTGGAATGGGCATTGGCTGAGAAAGGGGGAACCTTGCCCTTGATACCACAGGTCTGAGGAACAAGTTGAGGAATCCCCCTAAAAATATAGTGGATCGAGAGGCAGCTTGACCCTTATAGGACCTTGAGACCCTTACAAGAGCCCTCAGGCAGAAGAAATAGAGAATCAGAAAAGAAGCTGTAGACTTCAGCTTGAACTCGACAGATTGAACAGCATTCAAAGAGTGAAGCACTTTTTCCTTAGCATGTTTAGGATGAGGACAAAAGGATGGCAACAAAATTTCATGATTCAGGTGGAATGACAAGGGAATCTCTCTGAGAGGTCCCAAGAGAAGGCACATCCATCACCCAAAGACACTAGAGCAGTGGTTCTCAACTCCTGTCCTCGGGACCCACTAACAGGCCAGGTTTGCAGGATAACTGAAATGCATCACAGGTGATATCATTTTCTGCTCAGTGATTGCAGTATTCTAGTCTGCATCTCCCCAAGGTAATACTTAAAACCTGGCCTGTTGGTGGGTCCTGAGGACAGGAGTTGAGAACCACTGCACTAGAACAAAACTGAGGCTTAATGGAGCAGGAAGGGGTTTTGCCTTGGCAGGGATTCCTGTCTTTTTTGGCCAGCGTCAATTTACGTGAAGGTGGCAGCATAAAGTAGCCATGAATATCTGAGCCCTCTGTGTCCTGTGATGTATGGTTAAGAACAATAAGCATTCTTTTACCAAATGGAGCACTGAATGTTAATGTATTGAGGACTCTGCAATGCAAAGGGAGATTTTTGTAGTAAAGGTGAGCTAATTCTTTAGGAACCAGAACAATGTTGAACAACACATGATCACCTTGATCACACTGTACATTTTTATAACATACAAGACTCATAGACTTCTTAAAATGTAACAGAAAAATGATTTATTATTGTATATTTAAAACAAATCAAGAATGATCAAATAATTAGAATAGAACAACTGATACATGACCTTAAGAGGAATGCAATCTATGAAATACCAAAGGGATCAGCTACCAAGAAACAGCAGCAAGTGGGAGGGAGTAGCGAAGCAGACAGAAAGGAAGGTTCACTCACAGCATGTGGTTTACATTCACAGAGAAGATGCTGACACTGCACTATGGCATGCCGCAGGACCGATCACAGCTGTCTTAGCAAAATCAGCCAGCAATTCATAGAACAAAAATCTATAATATTTTCTAATCATAGATGTGCCACACACATTCCCTGTAGTGGTTCGATACAGGTGCAAATCCCTCCTCCTACTAGAACATAGCAAATCGAAAATATGTTTTAGGGTGAGGATGTTACATTATCTTTTAAAAATGTTGAAACATTCAGTGTTGTTGATGAAAAATTAGTCACAAAACAGATCTATAGATAAATATAGGGCTGGTTTTACATAGCTGGGGGTATACAGAAACAAAAACACATACTGTAGCTCTATTGTATAACCCTTGCTCCATGCATATCTTAAACAAGATTACCTATAAAGTGCAAAAGCAGATTACGTTCTGCTAGCAAATAATCAGTGCATGCACCAATAATACTTGGACATTATAAAGAACCCTGTCCATAAAAAAGACATGGGCAATCCAAGGAAGATAGTCCCTTTAAATATAAACATAGTAATAAGATCAATAAAGTGTTCCCGGAAACAGCTTCATCAAAAAAGTGCAAATTTCTTCAACAAGGTATGTGCCAAACTGAACTCAGCAAAGTGATTTGCCAAATCCGCTCTCTCTAGTCACCCCAAAAAGTGATAAACTCACCTCTGAGTTTTGATATCCTCAAATGAATAAGCAGGTCAAAAAAGCATTGTGACGGGAGTCACTTTGGGTGGGGGGCCCGTGGAACCCAGCTAACCTTGGAGACATTGGAAAACCCTTGCTTCAGCTCCACATGCCCCTCTTATGTGTAAGTCACCCTGAGTCTATTAGGGGCAAAGGGTGACTGAGAAAATGATGGACAGCTACTTAATGGACACTGAGAATGTGGCTTGGATTACTTCAAATGGGACAGTAATATTTATCAACAATATCCCTCAAGAAATATATGAAGACTATTGCTGGTGTGTTTGATTCTGAACTATACATGTTCATTGAAAGAGCTGGTCACATTGATTTCTGTTCTATGGTCTTCAACGTAGTGGCCAGACAGTCTGCTACTGAGGTCTCCTGCTATAGTCTGTTACCTACTAGGCTGAGGAGGGGGGAGACCATGGTTTGTATTGTTAATTGGAACGCCTATTTTCTCTGCTATCAAACCCCTTGGGGGATGTGTTTACACTTATAACAATGTGTACTGTACTTTGGGAGTTTGATGGTGGCAAGTCTGACCTGAAGTGGTTATATCTGATTAATCACAACAATGTCTGGGTGGGCATTGAGTCACCTATGCTGGTTTAAGTGACATGTTAATTATGTTTCTGGTTACAGTTTGTATTGTTAGGGTAATATGATCAGAAGGGGGGGATGTTCTTCTATGGTGTATATATTCTGTGTGAGTTTGTAAAATAAATGTTCCAGGTTCATGAAAGTTATTGAATATCAATATTAGAAAGTGAATCATGATAATATAAAGTCCATGTATATCCCAACATCATGTGAGTCTTTATTTGCTTTGTAAGTGAGAAATCCACCAGTGCTCATAAAGATGGCAACTCATCAGCACCTTTTGACCCCTTTTTACAGGAAGGTCAAAAATTATATTGGAAAGCTTTACAGTGTGTATCCTGAAACTCCACCTCCTCTCCAAATGGAAATGTAGACCGATTCTACAATAATAGAAATTGCTCCACAGGAGACCAAATAGGAAGTCTCATTGTGTAGTAGGTTTATTAAAACGACATCAAATTTTAAGGTTTAAAAAAATTCCACTCACATTTTTTTGTGCCAAGGTCCCGACACTGGGTGTATTCAGCAAACATAAACGAGAGGAATAGGGCGCTTAAAGCCGGTCACACCGATGTGTTAGGCAGTGTCCTTTGGCAACCGCGTGCGCATCAAGCCTCGTTTTCGCTATGTGCTGTGATAGGGACACCATAGACCCGGACGTGTTGTTGTTAGGGGCGTCACCGACGTACGTTTCGCCAGTGGGAGTTTTCAGAAAGTCGGCTAGTCTTGTATGATCGGTTATAACATCTGATATCTATGTTCAGACTGAAGGAAGCAGCATACTGATGGAAGCACTCAAACAGAGTGACAGTTTTGTCACAAGCAGATTAGCAGATCCCAAATGCTGCAGCATTTTCCTGTGAGTCCAGGACAGAGGGTGGAGGTTCAACAACCTGGGCTCACCACAGGAAGTTAGTTGAATGACACTGGGTTTCCTTCAACCTGGAAGAGGAGCACAGCTGCGTCCCTGAATTTATCAGTACACACCCACTACTTAATGGCCCTGTAATCTATTGTAAATACCATTACAGATTAGCGCTACTCCAAGCCTGCAGTATCAGTGTCCCAGGTTTACACTCTGTATTCAGGTGCTGGCAGAAACAAAGCACATCTCGCTCCAAAATGTAATATGGCATGCAGGTTCCGCCGCACACTGTATTCAACTCCAATGTAAGATAAATTAAAGACAGGCTTTAGATCAGATCCCAACCCCCTGGTCACATTCCTCTGACATGTTTCACCCACATTGGGCTTAATGGTACAATTAAGTTCAATTTGGGTGAAACATGTCAGAGGGGCATGGTCTTTTATTTACCTTACATTAGAGTTGAATACAGTGTGCGACGGTACCTGCATGCTTGTAATCTATTGGTCATGAAATTGTCTCTTACTGTGTTTTTCTGCCTTCTTAGAACATCCTTTGTGAGCTCCTGAACCTCCATTTGTGTGCAACTGTTTGGAACAAGCAGTGCATATTAGCTATGCTCAGGTGAAAAGCTCTATGCACACTAAAAATTCCATAATCCATAGTTCCTACTCTATCTTGGTAGGGAGCAAGAGAGTTTGGCTACATTCCTACATACAGAGGGACCATGAAGAAGGAACATAACCTCCCTTTAACCCCTTCATGACAGAGGGTAAAACAAGCATTAACGCCCAGATCCAATTTTGCAATTTTGAGATTTGTTAGTAAAACTGTACATATGATTAATGTATTCAGGTGAATTATATCTTGATTTTTTCAGGACAAATTGGGCTTGGTGGTAAATGGTAATGGATATCTCCTGATTTTTTTATTATAATTGTCAAAGGAAAACTGGCCCAAAATAGCAAAAAAACTAAATTTTTTAAAATTTAGCTGTATATTTCCAACACACTGCCCCGGGAAGATGTCAACAGACAAAACGTACACAGGGCGGAAACTTGATGTGCTGTCCCGCTGTGCTGGTTTAGTGCTTGCGGCTAGGACCATGTTGGAGCACCTCCAGCTCTAATTTTATGCTTTAATACCGGTGTCAGGAGGACACCACAGCTTTTGAGTGCAATATATTTTAAATACATGTTTAAGCTGGTTAAAAGGTTTTATGCTATGCAAGATTTTTCTCTCTTCAATCCTTAATCGGGATCTGAGTATTTGAAGATCTGGTTTGACTGCCGCTTCTGGTTAGGATCGGATGTGTCTATTCTCTACAGAGGATCTGTTGTTTCAGGATAATAAACCTAAAGTAAAGTAGGCGCTAGTCTCCTCAAGTGCAAACAATGACCTGTGTTTCAAAGAACGTGTATAATTGCAATTATTCCAATAGTACCCATTGGTTAGTGACCTCAAAATACGTGTACTAGTAAATGTACCATTATATCTTACCAAGATTAAATAAACATATAAATAATCTAAATATGTGAAAAATGATAAAAAATATTAAATCGAAAAGTAAAAAAACTTGTGAAAAAATGTGTAAAAATAAAAAAAGCACTTTAACATGTAAGCGCATTGATTGTGGGATACGTTTTTAAATGAGAAAATTCAAATAAAACTGTGTTGCACAATCATCCTTTTACTTTCCTTCTTGGTGATTGGTGTTCATCCATTGATGGGAGAATACATCTATTGGAGGAAGAAATACTGACTGTATAAGAGGGAGTGAATCTTACATCTGGTCTTATTGGCCAAATAACAAGGCTTGATTGGTCCAAGGGGACATAGGGCTCTGGTGAGTGCATTTGTAGCATCACTGGTGGTGGAGCACTATTTGTGACGCGTTTTTGGATCACTTATATAGAAGCATGGTGGATGGGACTAAGCCTATTACAGGCGGTCCCCTAGTTACAAACATCCGACTTACAAACGACTCCTACTTACAAACGGAGGGAGACAACAGGAAGTGAGAGGAAATCTCCCCCTAGGAAGGGAAATTCACTCCTGTAAGAGTTATTATGGGAAAAAGGTGTCTCCACTGAAGCTTTATCACCAAGGTTTGTTTCCACAACAACCCAAAATTTTCAAAATCCAATTATCATTGGGACAGGAAGTGAGATGAAATCTTCTGAACAGAAACATAGACAGCAAAACAAACATTACAGGGGTGTTACCCCTTCCCTATGCTATTCAAAAAGCTTAAAATAATTTTTTTTGGCTGAAGCTACACTTAAAAAATGTACCTGTTCCGACTTACAAACAAATTCAACTTAAGAACAAACCTACAGTCCCTATCTTGTTTGTAACCCGGGGACCGCCTGTAAGTGGAAAAACATTGGACTTTGTTGTTGAATTTTATAAAGGACTCTTTTTATTTTTACACATTTTTTCACAAGTTTTTACATTTTGATTTAATTTTTTTATCATTTTTTCATGTGTTTAGATTATTTATATGTTTATTTAATTTTGGTAAGATATAGTGGTGCCTTTACTAGTACACATATTTTGGGGCCACTAACCAATGGGTACTATTGCAATAATTGCAATGATACATGTTCTCTGAAACACAGGTCATTGTTTGCACTTGTGGAGACTAGCGCCTACTTTACTTTAGGTTTGTAATGTTAGTGTGTTTCACACTTAAAGGGGCAGTTGTCATATTTTTTCACATCATATTTTTTAGGTTGGCGCCATTTATATTATTGTGTTTTTTTTTGGTTGTTTCAGGATGTCTGCTGGCATTTTATGAGGAGTTCTGAAGATTTTAGGATCTGATAGATTGTGGTCTCTGGGGAGGATCGTATGTGTATGGTTTCCATAGAGGATCGTTTCTGACATAAGAAAATGTGCTGTCTGCTGGGGATACCAGAATAAGATCTGGTGAGTTTTTTTGAACATAAGTGGTGGCGGACGGTCACGAAACAGAATAGTCATCACAAGCGGGTTTTTCCATTATTTCTATTTAGCTGTCTGCTTTGAAGGAACGGTACTGAGATCTTTTGAGGACAATTACTGAGGTTGTACACGGACCGACACGAATTAACTTTCACAGAGAGGACTTTTTTCAGTTTCATTTTCTCTTTAACTTTTGACACCCTTTAATATTAAATTGTTTGTTTTTTTTTTGTTTTGTTTTTTAATTTGATTCCACATATATATATATATATATATATATATATTTTTTTTTTTTTTTGGTACATCGTTTTTTTTTTGTTGTATGCCACTTGTAGATGGGCTTATAGCTAATACAGTGGTATAGATTACACAAACTTTCACAGAGAGGAAAGTTTTGATATACTTTGAGAGTGTTTTGTCAACTGAGTTTGTCATTTTTGAGACACAATTTTATTTATGTGTATGCCAGTAGTAGTGCGGTATACATTCAGCACAGTAATACAGCTTATGTATAGGAATTTCACAGTTTATTTAGTTTGATACAACTATTTGCACTTAAATATCCGTGTTTAGAGTTCAGGGAAAATACATATTTGCAAGAGCATGGTCATTCATTTGGTAGTGAGTGATACTTTTTAATTTTTTAACACATACACTTGTTCACAGCGCTGGTTTTTGAATACCATTTTTCAGGCAGAATATCTTTCTGCTAACAGCAGCAGGACATCAGATCCATATTTGATAAGTTCTGGGCGAGGTTCCACCCCAAATATTTCCATGTATAACTTACCATCAAAGAACAATCCTCCTGCTCCTAACAATTGCAGCGATACCAAATATGTGTAAATATTTTGTTGTGTATATATAGTATCTCACAAAAGTGAGTATACCCCTCACATATTTGTAAATATTTTATTCTATCTTTTCATGTGACAACACTGAAGAAATGACACTTTGCTACAATGTAAAGTAGTGAGTGTACAGCTTGTATAACAGTGTAAATTTGCTGTCCTCCTCAAAATAACTCAACACACAGCCACTAACCACTTGCTTAGTGGACACTTAAACCCCCCTCCTGCCCAGGCCAATTTTCAGCTTTCAGCGCTGCCCCACTTTGAATGACAATTGCGTGGTCATGCAACACTGTACCCATATGAAATTTTTCACACAAATAGAACGTTTCTTTTGGTGGTATTTAATCACTGCTGGGTTTTTTATTTTTTGCTAAAAAAACAAGAAAAAGTCAGAAAATTTTGAAAAAAAAAAACAAACAGTTTCATAGTTGTGGCAGTGGTGGCACTGGTGGACACTGCATAGCAGCAGTGCCTCTCCATGTGCGAGACGGATGTCCCTCTGTCTGCAGTCGTTGATCGGCTTTTTATTCCCTCATGCTGTCAGCGTGAGGGGGGAAAAAAAAGCTGATTACAGATCTTTTGTTTACATCACGTGATCAACGGTCATTGGCTGACAGCTGATCACGTGGTAAGGGGCTGGGACCGGCCCCTTACACCGATCTGTGATCCGCCGAGTCTCAGACTCAGTGATCACAGAGCATGCCGCACGTGCCTCACAGGGAGCGCGCCGCGTGTGCCTCTGTGCGCAGGCAGCTTTTGCATGGGAGGACGTCCATGGACATCCGCCCGGCAATTCAGGTCCACTCTGTAGGCATCTTTCGGCTATAGCGCGGACATGAAGAGGTTAATGTCTAAACTACTGGCAACAAAAGTGAGTACACCCCTAAGTCAAAATGTCTAAATTAGGCCCAAAGTGTCAATATTTTGTTTGGCCACCATTATTTTCCAGCACTGTCTTAAGCCTGTTGGACATGGAGTTCACCAGAGCTTCACAGGTTGCCACTGGAGTCCTCTTCCACTCCTCCATGATGACGTCACAGAGCTGATCTTAAAGACCTTGCGCTTCTCCACCTTACGTTAGAGGATGACGCATAGATGCTCAATAGGGTTTAGGTCTGGAGACAAGCTTGGCCAGTCCATCACCTTTACCCATCAGCTTCTTTAGCAAGGCAGTGGTCGTCTTGGAGGTGTGTTTGGGGTTATTATCATGCTGGAATACTGCCCTGCGGCCCAGTCTCCGAAGGGAGGGGATCATGGTCTGCTTTAGTATGTCACAGTACATGTTGGCATTCATGGTTCCCTCAATGAACTGTAGCTCCCCAGTGGCAGCAGCACTCATGCAGCCCCAGAACATGACACTCCCACCACCATGCTTGACTGTAAGCAAGATGCACTTGTCTTTGTACTCCTCACCTGGTTGCCATCATACATGCTTGACACCATCTGAACCAAATAAGTTTATATTGGTCTCATCAGACAACAGGACATGGTTCCAGTAATCCATGTCCTTATTTTGCTTGTCTTCAGCAAACTGTTTGCAGGCTTTCTTGTGCATCATCTTTAGAAGAGGCTTCCTTCTGGGACGACAGCCATGCAAACCAATTTGATGCAGTGTGTGGTATAAGGTCTGAGCACTGACAGGCTGACCCCCCATCTCTGCAACCTCTGCAGCAATGCTGGCAGCATTCATACGTCTATTTCCCAAAGACACCCTCTAGATATGACGCTGAGCATGTGCACTCAACTTCTTTGGTCGACCATGGCAAGGCCTGTTGTTAGTGGAACCTGTCCTGTTAAACCACTGTATGGTCTTGGCATAATGCTGCAGCTCAGTTTCAGGGTATTGGCAATCTTCTTATAGCCTAGGACATCTTAATGTAGAGCAACAATTTATTTTTCAGATCATCAGAGAGTTCTTTGCCATGATGTACCATGTTGGACTTCCAGTGACTAGTATGAGAGAGTGAGAGTGATAACAACAAATTTAACACACCTACTCCCCATTCACACTAACGTAACACTAACATGTCACATGACATTGGGGAGGGAAAATTACTAATTGGGCCCAGTTTGGACATTTTCACTTAGGGGTGTACTCACTTTTGTTGCCAGCAGTTCAGACATTAATGGCTGTGTGTTGAGTTATTTTGAGGGGGCAGCAAATTTACACTGTTATACAAGCTGTACACTCACTACTTTACATTGTAGCAAATTGTCATTTCTTCAGTGTTGTCATATGAAAAGATATAATAAAATATTTACAAAAATGTGAGAAATGTACTCACTTTTGTGAGATACTGTATCTGTAGTAACATCTTACTTTATACATTGTGGAGGCCTTGGAACGTACGTTTTTTCTTCATATCCATAGTAGGGCCCAGAATCTATAGTGTGCATTTTCTTATTTTTTAACCGACCTAAAATACACTGACACTGATAATAATTTAAAAATGCATTTTTTTAAACTCCTACCTAAGATGTACTGAAATTTGACCCCGACATTGACCTTTGATCTTTACGTTGAACCTAACATTAACCCTGACCTACATCAAACCCTGATCTAGCTTTTTTTTTTTAATTATGTTTTATGATTTACTTTTTATACACTTTTATACACTCCCCTGACAAGGAGAGAAAGAGACAATGTATGGTTCTCTCCATTCAGAAAAGAAAGAAAACACATGGACGGGCTGCACTCTGACTGATCACTGTGATAGCCAGTCAGAGGCTATCACAAAAATCAGGTGAGCAGGGACTGGAAGTCCCAGAACCGATCATAAGTACGAGATCTGGGGTTCTCAGAGAGACTATCACAATCATCAGGTGAGTGCAAACTGGAAGTCCCAGATCCCAATCATTAGTACAAGCCCCAGGGTTCTCAGAGAGACTATCACAACAATCAGGTAAGAAGGAACTGGAAGTCCCAGATCCAGATCCCGATCATTATTACGACACCTAGGGTTCTCAGAGAGACTATCACAACAATCAGGTAAGAAGGAACTGGAAGTCCCAGATCCCGATCATTATTACGACACCTAGGGTTCTCAGAGAGACTATCACAACAATCAGGTGAGTGGGAACTGTAAATTCCAGATCCCAATGGTTAGTCTCTCTGAGAACCCCAGGTCTCGTACTAACATTAGTGATCTGGGACTTGCAGTTCCTGTTCACCTGATTGTTGTGATAGTCTCTTTGAGAACCCCAGGTTTCGTACGAACGATCAGGATCTGGGACCTCCAGTTCCCGCTCAATTTATTGTTGTGATAGTCTCTCTGAGTACCCCAGGTCTCATACTATCACAACAATCAGTTGAGCAGGAACTGGAAGCCCCCGATCCAATCATTAGTATGCAACCTGGGGTTTTCAGGGAGACTATTACAACAATCAGGCGAGTGGGAACTGGGAATCCCCAGATCCTGATCATTAGTACGAGACCTGGGGTTCTCAGAGAGACTATCACAACAATCAATTGAGTGGGAACTGGAAATCCCAGAACCCGATCATTAGTACGAGACCTGGGTTTCTCAGAGAGACTATCACACCAATCAAGTGAATGGGAACTGGAAGTCCTAGATCCTCATCGTTTGTACGAGACCTGAAGTCCTCAGAGAGACTATTACACAATCAGGTCAGTGGGAACTGGAAGCCCCAGATTCCCATCATTAGTTTGAAACCCGGGGTCCTCAGAGAGACTATCACAACAATCACAATCAAGTGAGCGGGAACTGGAAGTCCCAGATTCCAATCATTAGTATGAGACCTGGGGTTCTCAGAGAGAACCCAGTCTCTGTGCTGGGAGCGCGCTGCGTCGTGCGCTCCCAGAACGAACACAAGAACACATATAGGGGGTGCCCAGGTTTAAAGTCCACCTCCTGGATGCTGCATATATACGTTACCATGTCGTAAAGGAATTAACAAGTTGGATCACAGGAACGAAAACAAAAAAGGGATTTGGAGGAGGCAGAGAGCTATAGAAGGTTCTTTTCTGAGTTTAGAATAAATACTTTAAATAGATTTTCTTTTTAAACCAGACTGTAGTGTCACTTTAAGCGTGTCCCCCTGGCTTCCCACAATTTAGGCAAGTGTTAAAGCACTGAATTGGGGCCTGAAGGGGTTTTTCAAAGCACCAGAGAAATGTAGTTTATTTCTCCTAGGACACATTAAAGCTCGATATACATAAACTGAAGGTACAGCTGTACATACCCTGGTAGAATTTATGATTTCTTGGCCATTTTTCAGAGAATATGAATGAGAACACAAAAACGTTTCTTTCACTCATAGTTAATGTTTGGCTGAAGCCATTTATTATCAATCAACTGTGTTTACACTTTTTAAATCATAATGACAACAGAAACTATCCAAATGATCCTGAACAAAAGTTTACATACCGTGGTGATTTTGGCCCGATAACATGCACACAAGTTGACACAAAGGGGGTTGAATGGCTATTAAAGGTAACTATCCTCACCTGTGATCTGTTTGCTTGTAATTAGTGTGTGTGTGTGTGTGTGTATAAAAGGTCAATGAGTTTCTGGACTCCTGACAGATCCTTGCATCTTTCATCCAGTGCTGCACTGACGGTTCTGGATTCTAAGTCATGGGGAAAGCAAAAGAATTGTCAAAAGATCTGCGGGAAAAGGTAGTTGAACTGTACAAAACAGGAAAGGGATATATAAAGATATCCAAGGAATTGAGAATGCCAATCAGCAGTGTTCAAACTCTAATCAAGAAGTAAAAAATGAGGGGTTCTGTTGAAACCAAACCACAGTTAGGTAGACCAACTAAAATTTCAGCCACAACTGCCAGGAAAATTGTTCAGGATGCAAAGAAAAAAACACAAATAACGTTGGGACTCTCTGAAAACATGTGGTGTGGCTGTTTCAAGATGCACAATAAGGAGGCACTTGAAGAAAGATGGGCTGCATAATCGAGTCGCCAGAAGAAAGCCATTACTACGCAAATGCCACAAAGTATCCTGCTTACAATACGCCAAACAGCACAGAGACAAGCCTCAAACCTTCTGGCAGTAATTTGGAGTGATGAGACCAAAATTTAGCTTTTTGGCCACAAACATAAACCCTACATTTTGAGAGGAGTCAACAAGGCCTGTGAAACACGGAGGTGGATCGCTGATGTTTTGGGGATGTGTGATCTACAAAGGCACAGCAAATTTGGTCAAAATTGATGGCAAGATGAATGCAGTTTGTTATCAAAAAATACTGGAGGAACATTCGCATTCATCAGCCAGGAAGCTGAGCATGGGATGTACTTGGACATTCCAACATGACAATGATCCAAAACACCAGGCCAAGTCGACCTGTCAATGGCTACACCACAATAAATTGAAGGTTCTGGAGTGGCCATCTCAGTCTCCTGACCTCAATATCATTGAGCGACCATGGGGAGATCTCATACGTGCAGTTCATGCAAGGCAGCCCAAGAATTTCCAAGAACTGGAGGCTTTTTGCCAAGAGGAATGGGCAGCTTTACCTTCTGAGAAGATAAAGAGACGTATCCACAAATACCACAAAAGACTTCAAGCTGATGTTAAAGGGGGCAATACACGGTATTAAGAACTGGGGTATGTAAACTTTTGATCAGGGTCATTTGGGTAGTTTATGTTGTCATTATGATTTAAAAAGAGTAAACGCAGTTGATTGATAATACATGGCTTCAGCCAAACACTAACCATAAGTGAAAGAAACGTTTTTGCGTTATCATTCATATTCTCTGAAAAATGGCCAAGAAATCCTAAATTCTGCCAGGGTATGTAAACTTATTAGCAGAACTGTATGTGTAGACATTATATGGTACCTGCTCTATTGAAATAATGCTGGTTCATTTTATGTTCCCAAAGCATAGGTTCCACTTAAACTGAATGCTGCAGTGTTTGCGAGAGCTAGTCTGATATGTGTAAAAAAAACAAGACTTTTTAAATGAAAAATGATAGGCTGACTACACCATCAAGTGATAAAATGAATATGTTTACAAGCAGTGAGGTGGAGATGGCGAACTCGGCTTATGCTGCAGCATGTTGCCAGTCCTCCTTTGTGCAGCTTGATCTTAGCACAACTGCAGTGCAGAATTTCAATGAGGAAGTTATCATGGCTGAGCACAGATCTAACAAAGCCATCATCTCAGGTGCCAAGGAAATGACTACCTTCAGTATTGACATACCGAATAAGATCCAATCTTTACAATTATGCCGTGTGCACATCCTAATCTCAACAAAGAATGTTTCCTGCTCTAACAATCAATAAAAAGCCAAATATCACATCCTAGACAAATTTCTGCTACAACCGATTGGATTAGAGGTCACAGAACTGCAGTACAGTCTTCTGTTTATTTGGATGGCAGCCAATGGAAAACAGGAAAACAGACTCCAGACCAATCTATAGAAAGCATTAAAAGCAGGTGTGCCTAACTGTACATTTTTATACTATTATGTAGTGTCTAATCCAATAACTGTGCCCCATGCTATAGAATCATTTTCTGAGCCTGTAGAACTTTCTTTGTGTGGACTATAGCCTGACATGTCTGAAATCTTCCCTTGGCTAGGAAATAAAGCTTGTCTTTCAGATCTGTAGTTTATCTATTTGAGTCATTTATTTTTGTCTCATTTCTTGTTTTAGTAAATCTCATTGCTGGACTAACATCAGGTGATGTGCAGGAGATGATGGGAATTTAACGGTGAACTCCAGGATACACAAATAATTAAATGTATGTGAACTGCTTTATGTCTATACATTCAGTCCTGGGATTTACACTGCTCTGCCACACAGCACAGTCCTGTTTGGCAGGAGAACAAACCAGATCTTTTTTTTCTGTTGCAGTTTCACATTCTCTTATAGTTCTCCTTCCCACCCCCAGCCTGTGAGGGGGCAAAGAGAGGAGAAGCAACACAGTTATGAGCTCACCTCTCTGACTGGCTTCTTGTGCTGCTTTCCCCTCCCCATCTCTGAGTTCTGCTGTAGAGGGATTTATAGGGACAGATACCAAATCAAGTTCAGGTACTTACACTGGTTGCATTTAAAAAAATAAATATCAAGATTTAGTATTAGTAGTATTAGTATGATTCCAGATCTGCATAAATTTGTGTGTTTATATTTGCCTGGAGTTCACCTTTATTATACTGTAACTAGGAAATGTGTGCCAATTTTGGCAGAGGAGGAACTATAATGTTACATTTTTTTCTAGTGTTTTGGCATGTTGGAAAGGGACAATAGACAGTGACAAAGTATATATCATATAGCAGAGTACTGTATATAGAATGGAGCAGTGCAAAGTCTAAGGCTGGGTTCACACTAAATTTGCATGCGGCTCACAACAGGGGTCCAGTGCGTCCCTGTTCTCCGTTTCAGGGATGAATCAGGCCTGAATTTTTGCCTGAATTCAGACCGGAAACAGAGCCAAAGATGCACAGGACACCTGTGCAATTCACTTCGCAGCTGCCACGGGAATGTGTGAATCGGTTCCATTGGGCACAATCTCCTGTCATACGAATTGGATGCGGGTAGTGAACCCAGCCTTAAACATTCAGGGAGTGGGAAGAGTGGCATGTTATGGAGTATATAATATAAATCACAGCAAACAGAATACAGCAGTGTGGAACTGTTAAATCATAGTGTATAGAGGGGAGCAGAGTACAGTGAATGCTATGGAGAATGTAACATACCATGTATAGTGTGTGACAGTGTGCAGTAAAGAAAGTACAGTACAATGGAGTGAATGTAGTGTATATCACATTGTGCACCACGTTGAGCAGTGTGCAGTATACAATGAATAGAGTGTACTGTACAGAGTGCAGCGTAAAGAGTATGTAAAATATAGTGGAGTGTGTCATGCACTGCACAGTGCAGAGTTCAGAGTGACACTGCATGCAGTACAGAAGCACAACGTAGAGCAGTATAGAGTATAGGACTTACAAGATAGTGTAAAGAGCGGAGTAGTGTGTATAAAAGAGCATACAGCACAGTGTGCAGCATGTATTGGTGTAAAGAGCAGAATATAAAGCAAAAGTTTAAGTATTGCTCAAAAGTGGAGACAGGATAAGGTGAAGTACTGTTTTAGGCTAAATCTGCTATTTTAATGCTTCAATGATAACCAAGGCCAAAAATAGTTAAGCAATTTAATTTACGATTGTGGGTAGGGACTGATGAATGTAGGAATGAGAGAAGTGACTGTAGCTGATTGTGGAGAGGGACAGAGAGTTTGGCAAGCCCAGCACAACAGAGACATGTGTGGGAAGGGGCAGAGAATGGAAGGTGGGACCACATAACCAATGTTGATGAGTGTCAAAGGCATAAGATGGAAAGAGACAGCTGGACAGCACAGGTGATTATGACATGGCGACAGAAGATGGACAGAGAGGGGGTATGAGGAGATGGAAGGTGTGCAGGACAGGTAACGAAAAACCAAATCACATAACGAGCAGGGAGAAAAAAATGGACAGGATGGAAACGTGAGCAGAATTGGAAGCAGATTTTCGACAGCCTAGAAAAGCATAGAGTGAACAGGACCCTGCTGCAGTTGGGGAGACATGAAGCACAGGCACTCAGAATTCTAGGGCAGGCCAAAAAAAATATATAGCATAAAAAAAAAAATAGACAGATGACAGTACAGGATTATGGTGGATCTAAGAGTGCAATCCAAGAAAGCAGCATGCAAATGGAGACAGGGGATCAGAGTGGTGCTCTATTAGGGATGGAGAGTGCACAGAAGGCAGATGCGGTACGGGACACTGAGGGTAATGGTCATGCCACTGGATGATTTAAAGAGCAGATGTTTGGGAGAAAGAAAGTTGGGAACACAGGCAAGCCATAAGTGATGGAAGGATGAGGACAGTAGGCACAGAGGGAAAAGAATAGGAGCACCAACTAGGACAACAGAAAGATGAAGCGTTGAAGAACAGATCATGGGCAGCAGGAAGATGACTGATAGTGAGAAAAGGAGAAGACAGCAACACAGGCCATAGGAGAGAGATCAAGCATTAGGCAACACAGTAAAGCATGAATATGTGCATTGGAAAGAATAAAAGGAGAAAAGTACTAAGGGTAACAAATAAAACTGGCACTTCGTCAGAATGCAGAAATGGGGAGCAGCACAGCAGACTCACAGGATAAAAGTTTCAGTTCTTCAAAATTCATGTCAATTTCATGGCCCATGTGGCACTTGCTTACTATAAAAAGTATACTCTACCAGATGATTTTCAAGTGGAATTCCATCATAAGTGTTCAAGGATGACAGTGGTCAACCTATGAATCATTTCAAGTAGGATTAGTACTCCTTCAAAGACACACTACACTGGCTCTTATAGAAAAACGGAAGATATATAACTATATAGAAAACCAGTATCCTTATTTCTAAATGAGCCTTCCAACATTAATTACCAATGACTGATTAATTAATCACTCATGTGATTTAAAGGTGCTGAGCCAATGAAACAGAAGAAAACATTTCAGATAATGCTCATTTGCTGGTTCATAATATTAACTTTAAATAAAGAACATCTATATATAATGGATTTACAGTATGTTACACACACAAAAAAAAGTATCAATCCTGATTTTATAAAACTCTGAGCACCTGGTCTGCAGCCAATGCTATCTAATGAAATTGCCAAAAATATCAAGCAGAACTATGATCAATATCTTCTTACATAATACAGATTTATGCCAAACATATGGGAATGCAATGCTGTACATGTAGCTACTCCCGTAGGAGCTGCACGAATACTGTCCAGATCTTCCCCACAAGCTTTGCCCTGCAGCCAGGTACACAGGCTCATTCACACATTCCTTCAATGACCAGTCTGTGGTGTTGTTTTTGTCCTTTTTTATTTTTTGGAGAACTTGGATAGAGTTTAGGAGATTAGGTGGGATACTCCAAAAACGAGAACTATGTGCACTTGAGGACCTTATGTATTCTACAGGACAAGCTATAATAAATACTGTGTTTGCAGCAAACAGTAGACTTCAGCTTTAAGGTAGCAGTAGTAGTAGTTAACTGTAAACTGCTTTCTTAGAGCCACAAGAGCAGAGCCCCTTTAAGTAGAAGGTTAGCTGGATAAAGCTCTGCAGGAAGCCAGCCAGTGTCCCCTTTAAGACCATTTTCACACCTAGGTGCTTTTCAGGTGCTTTTCCACTAAAAATAGCACCTGAAAAGCTCCTGAAAACTGCTTCCCATTCACTTCAGTGGATGCTTTCACACTGGGGCAGTGCGCTGGCTTGGCGGTAAAAAAAAGCTCTGCAAGCAGCATCTTTGGAGCATGTTTGGAGTGCTTAAAAAAGTGCCTCAATAATGCCCCTCTCCATTGAAATGAATGGTAAGCACTTCAAAAGCACCTGAAAAGCACACGAAAAGTGCTTCAAAAGCACCACAAAATCGTTATTTTCAGTCATGCGACCATAAAAAAAGTGCACCGCTAACACCGCAAAAGCACCTGACATTTTATGGCCAGTTATTCCAGCGCCTCAGTGTGAAAGGGGTCTAACTAGTCCCACAGCTGACTTTGTCTAGCACCCAAGGGGTAGCAAAATCACAAGGGTTCCCAAGATCTCTCAAGCGTCTGTACTCACACAAGGCCCAAGGATAGCTGGTTCCCTCCTTCCAAGTGATTCCTTACTCCAGTGATACTAGACCAGATCTTTAGTGGACAGCCCCCCTCAGTCAGCTTCCCTCAGCATCCAGACCCCCAGGTTGCCCACCTGAGGCCTCATGACAGCACACACAACAGCATTGCCTTGGAAGGCAGCATGCCCTACAGGCTGGACTAATCCTCTCTGGGAAACAACCTCCCAGTCTCCCAACATGCTATCAGAGCTGCCTCTCTGGGATAGGCCAGGGCTGTATCAATATTCATACTGCCATCTGCATAGCTCCACACCTATCATCCAGAAACTTCTCAAGTTCCCTGGATATAGAGAAAGCTATCAGACAGACAGCAGCTGAGCACACTGAGCAGACTTAACAAATTGATCATCACTACACTGAGTACAGTGCGCAAACTATGCTGTGCCTGTTACCAAACAAACATTCACAGCCCCATTGACTACAGTGTGCAAACTAAATGTATCAAAACACATGCTAATTATGTCTATCTATTCCTAGCACTTACCTAGGAGGCTGCTACATCCATATTTTTACTAAAACAGTAATGCTATTTGGTAGGGTAACATCTTCTTAGTTCAACCATTTTCCATGATGATTTCTTTATAATAATTCAAACAGAATGTGCTGATGAAGTGAAAAGTCTACTTGCTATATATACAGAGTTCAGGTTGATCTACAATCAATCAAGGGTCTGCAGATAATACAAGGATGACTGCAAGCCATCTGACCTGTAGATTCAACCACCCCTGAGTCACTGAGACTTCAGAGTCATGGTGTGGCACACCCATGCCATGTTAATAAACAAGAGATGTGCTAATGTTGCATGGGGAGTGGGCAGCAGGTGCCACTGCTGAGTTCTAAAGATGAAATGTACATGTAAATATAATGTGCCCTAGGTTTGGAATTATGCATGAAGATCCAAAAGAGAAGTTTGAGGGTCCTGGGAATCTCCAGTCTTGACTGACCATAAAAGTTAATGAGGACCCACTGTGCTAAACTTTTAAAAAAGGCCACAACTGTCAAATTCAGGTATGCATTCAAGGTGGGGCACAGGTGGGATATTTTTGATTGGGGGGCCAGACAGACACGATAAGTGTACTTTTTATGTGGAATGAAATTATATATTTTAGTGTCTGCTTTTCACTCCTTATGGTAAGAACAATTGCAATTCAAATTTTTTAATATATAACCAAAGACAAAACGTTATTTTGGGTTTTGGATAGAGAAGAGATGGATTAAATTGCCTGTCAAACTGTTGGAGTCATATAAATCCTGAATAGTAATAATATTAATAACTGCTTCCTGAGCCAAGGCTACCACCTTGGAAGAGCTGATGTCCAGGCAGATATAAAGGACACAAAATAATGCAACTCTGGAATCATTAATATATCAATAAGTGCATTTTGTACATGCAAGCAGTGTAAGTACTCAGATTTGACCTGGTATTAGCCTGTAGGGCTAGCAGCACAGTAAGGCTGGAGTGTGAGAAGAAGAAGCAGTACAAGCAGCCAATACGTTTCTATTGATAAGTAGTATACTTATAAAAAGGGAAAGCAGAGTGACAGAGAAATGCGTTCATCACTGTGCTGCTACTTCTTTTACTGTCTGGTCACAGGTTGGGGTAAGTCCAGGACAATCTGGGTTCAGAGGAAATGGGTTGAATGATGCTGACCAGGAGACTGAGGACATTTAGTGGCAGAAAAGAAGTACTTTGAGGGAAATCATTGGATGGTGAGGTTGTAGAAAAGTTGGTTTTGTTATTTTCTGTTTTAATTGGCATTCCATTTTTAATCTTGTTATTTCGGCTAGAGTTTTGCCTCAAGGTTTAATACGAATGCTGGATGCACATCTCCATTCAGTGCTTGTGGCTAGTAGTTGTTCTAGTTTCCATCCTCCATTCACCCTTTAGCTTTTGTGAGGCTGGAGAAGACAGCAGATATAGAGCCAGCAGATCTATGAAGAGGCATTACTACTATCTTATCCCTAGTCTTTACTAGTATAGTAGCAGATTACATGGCATTATTGCTGACATAATTCTTAACATTACCACTACTGCTATACAGACAACTGACTGCAACAGCTGGTATATGCCGAACAGCTGTTTACTTTACTACTCAATGTAAAGAAACATTATAACTGCAATCCCAACATTCAAAATGTGTCTCACTGCTTCCATGGCAATACAGGTAAATCAGCTTGGGCTGTGCTAAATCAGGGAGACTTTTTTTTAAAGAAATTAAAAATATACAAGAGAAAAAAGCAAGTTGCCATTGGACACATTTCTAAATGGTCTTACAGAGTTTAGTAAAATGTAAAAAATGTTTTCTAACTGCTATATCAAACAGGCTCAACTTTAAGTATTCATAAAAATTAACAACTATTGAACATTTAAACAAAATAGACTTTCCCATAACTTAACAAGCTTCCTTAAAGGGTTAGTTTACTTTAATGCTAAGTTTTAAAATCCCATATGCCTTACAGTTTGACTGTATATTAAATTGCTGTCCTCCATTTTTAAACATGATTAATGTATTTGTAAAGATGCTTCTTCTGTGGGCTTCCCCTCTCCATCCTTCTGTTGGATGCGTGGCCTCAGCACCTCATAAAAAATTGCTTGGCTGCCAAAACTTGGCTTGCCTAATCTTGCATGTGCAGTCTGCACTCTCACTTGCAGATTCGAATAAGTTCACTTAGCTGAGTGCTCATTCATGAGGTGTTGGGGCTGTGCATCCAATGGCAGGTTGGAGAGGGGGAACCCACAGAAGAAGCCACTTGCAATTTTTTTATGGATTTTTTCTTTTTTTTAAAGGACAGCATTTTATTGTACAGTTAAAGCAGAAATGCATATGGGTTTTCTAAAAATAAATGTCACTAAAGGTGAACTATTAAACGCATTTATGGCATGTCACAATTAGAGTTGGGCCGAACTCTCGAACATTGCAAAAGTTATATTAAAGTCTATAGGACCCAAACTTGAAAAATCAAAAGTGCCCATTTTGGAGGCTGATATGGAAGATTTGGCCGTAAAAATGTTATAGGGGCCAAGGTACTGCCCTGGGGGACATGTATCAATGCAAACATTTTTTTTAAAAAAAAGATTGTTTTTATAGGAGCAGTGATTTTAATGATGCTTAAAGTGAAACAATAAAAATGAAAAATTCCTTTAAATATAGTGCCTGGGGGGTCCCCTTAGTCTGCCTGTAAAGTCGCGCATCTGCACTGTGTATAGAACCTGCTGCAGTAAAACTGAAATTTATAAAGAAAAAATGACATTTAAATTGCCGGCGATACAATACCATTACCGGCAATACAAAAATGTAAAAAGAAAAACGGCGTGGGGGTCCCCCTCAATCCATACCAGGCCCTTTGGATGTGGTATGGATTTTAACACGAACCCCATGCCAAAATGTTTAGAAAAAAGACGTGGGTCCCCCCAAAATTCATACCAGACCTTTATCCGAGCATGCAGCCCGGCAGGTCAGGAAAGGGAGGGACGAGTGAGTGCCCCCCCCTCCTGAACCATACCAGGCCACATGCCCTCTGGGAACAAGGGCCTCTTACCGACAACCCAGGGCTGTGGTTGTGGGCGTCTGTGGGAGGGGGCTTATTGGAATCTGGAAGCCCCCTTTAACAAGGGAGCCCCCAGATCCTGGCCCCCTCCCTTTGTGAATGAGTATGGGGTACATTTAACCCCTCCCATTCACCAAAAAAGTGTCAAAAAGAAATACAGACAGAAGGTAGTTTTTGACCATTCCGTTATTAAAAAAATAAAAAAACAATGTCCCCCGATGTAGATCCATTGTCAATCACGACGCCCGCTGCACTGACAGCCTCGAAAACAGGGAAAAAAAACGCTCCGCCCACAAGAAAGGCTAAAAGTAGAATGCCTGCCTGCTCCGTCGTTTGACAGTTGTTAAAAAGGTAAGGGGTGGGGCCACCTGGTGACATCACCTGGTGGCACCGCCCCCCTTGTGACATTACTGACTGGTGTTTGTTCTCTTTTTTTTCTGTGCTTGGTGATATTATCAGACTTCTGCAAGTAGGAGGATGTATTTCTAGTCTCCTTTCCCTTGATACTGTACTCTGGAGAAAGTTGCAAGTATACAGACTGCAGCAGGGATCTGACATGTGTCAGACACAGCTGAAAAACACACAGGAACAGAGATTAAGGGTACATGATTGCATCATTGCTGCACAACATCTCAGTTCAAGTTGTAAACACTAGGGGGGCAAATATCGGGTGGCATTGGCCAGATCAATAAAAACCAGCCGACATTCAGCCCGTGTGTACAGCAGGTATGGACGGCTTCTGTTGAAGAAGAATGAACAAAAAAGGTGTGCCTAGCGGCACCCGGTCATTGCTTTCAGCCAATAGAACTGACCGGTGTGTTTTGGTGAGAAGCCGCCCCCCTGTCAGAACACAATAGAACAGCAGGATAGATTGCTGTACTAACATCGTATTGTTAGTACATTGGCTCCTCCTAAGCTCTTCAGCTTTTTCTCCGTTCAGCCCTCTGGGTTGAAAGAAAAAAAAAACTATTAGTGTGTATTGGGCTTTAACCTGTATAGTGCCTGAATAAAGATGGAACTGCCCTTCTGATGAGAAAAACAAATAAAGGCATTGTCGGGGAATACTTTGCAATCTTGGAGATGCAACCAGTACCAGATACACAAACACATTACTAATCGTGAAAAAAATATTTTTGATGGTAGATCCACTTTCACAGTGCAGTGTAAATTGCACATTGCACCCAGACATTTTCTGGTATCTAAATACGTACAACTCCAAGCAATGCACACCCAGGCTCTTTAGCCACCCTGAAAACATTAGAATGCTACTGCATCTTTAGCTTCTTAAGCTGAGTACTTATTGCTGGTCTTGGGTATCACCCTGCAATATATTCTAAAAATTGTTTAAAATGTATGTAGAATCAAAACTTTTTTATTTCTTAGTTTGGAGTTGGAAAGGATGAAAACTGTCATTAGGTTATTTTTTTATGTCTGTGTCCTGCAGGAGAGATTTCCTTCCTGTCTTGGAAATGCAACAGGAAGTGAGAGGAAATCCCCTCAAAGTGAGGGAAATTTCCATCCTAGACAGATGGCAATGGAACATTTGTCCCCACCTCAAGTACCTTCCCCACCTGAAGGTACTGTTGAATACTCGGAAATTTGGAGTTTGAAAAGTTTTGGGAAGAACCCACAAACCCTGATTACAGGGAATGTGGTTCTAAATGGGTTATGCCACAGGCAAGGTGAGTTTTGAATAGGAAGAGGAAACCATGATGTCAAACTAACTGGAAGAAAGTTCAAAACTAATCTTAGACAGTATTATTTTACTGAAAGGGTAGTTGATGTTTTGAATAAACTTCCAGGGGAGGTGAACTAGTCAACAGTACATGGCTTCAAGCATGCTTGGGACAAACATAGATCTATACTTAAAATAAACAAACAAAACAAAAAATAAAACAAAAAAAACAAACAAACAAAAAAAATACAAAACATGTATAAAAAAAAAAACGGGCAGACTCGATGGTCTACCCGGTCTTTTTTTCTGCCGACACATTTCTATATTTCTAATCTGAGCAGTGGACAAGCTGTACCTGAATGAGAAGGGTGAACCAAGCTTTTGATCGAGCCACAGTTACTGAACTGTGGAAACCTCTTCTTTGGGATCCCTGAAGCAGATGGGAAATCCCAAAACTCCAGTGTGGGACCAGTAGATGGGAGGTGAGCCAATACCTTAATTTTGCCATTGAACCAGAGCTGTGGACTATATTGTGTTGGTTTTGCTGAAGTAAGCTGTTTGTTTTTCTGGACTGTTTAAAAACACCAATCAAGACTGTCACATTTACAAGCAGCTGGTGGCGATCCTGGCCTCCCATATCACACCATACACAATTTTCACACTCCAGCAAGAACACCACAAAGGATATAGCACTTACAAAGGCTACCAAACACAAAAAATGATTTTATTGGAAATAATCAAAAGCACACCACAGAAGCCGACCCCCCAACATTAGCGGGGAACACCCCCCGAACCTCCAACCCCACACACTCTCCCCCCGCACCCCAGCATACAGTTGTAAGTGCTATATCCTTTGTGGTGTTTTTGTTGCTAGTTTGGTTTTTGGAAGCACTTCCCTTGATTTTGGGCTTAGGCACCACTCACAGACCATCCCCAGGATCTGACACATTTGTGTGTTTTTTTTTATGTTGCACACCCCAACCAATTGTGCTGCTATCATTCAATCAAATGGCCTTGTGTAATATTTACTTGTGTGGATAAAAAGAACAATCTGAAGGACAGTTCAATACTTGCTTTAGTATTATATCTGGGAAATGCTAAAGGGTATTACTGTCTGAGTCTGTTTTAGTATTATACAAACAGAGTAGTATGTGTGTTGTATATGGATTTCTCTGAACTGCCCAAGCATTGGCCTCCTTCATACACACTGCTGCTGAATGCAGGACAATGATGATGAACAGAACAAGTATCCATTTGCATCTCTGTGTTTCAACCTCTTTGACACCCATGTAAACAAACCCTTATGATGACCATATGCATGGTACTTTTCTGGCAATTTCAAACACATTCAATGGGCCTTTAAGTGCCAGAACCATGAAATGTATTAATGTGATATTAAACAATATTCTTATTTTCAAAAATAATCCATACACATCCACTTCTTAATGGCTCTGTAATCTATTTTCCATGAAATTGTTTAGAACTCTGTGTTTCTAGCTCCTTGTAATGTCCTTTTTGAGCTCCCCAACCTCTTATTGTCCCCTTCCCTTCAGATTGCTTAAAATAAGCAATACAAATTGCGGCCGTGAACTCTATATACACTACAAATGCGGTAGTGCCTAGTCCATCTTGAGAGCGAGCAAGAGAGGGTGGCTATGTTCCTAAATACAATGAGACCATGGAGGATGAATGTAGCCACCTCTAACAGGAAGTCAGAAAGGAATTTGGACTATTGGAGGAGACCGAGAGCAACAGAAGTTACTTTTTTGAGTTAGGAATACATACTTGAATAGCATTTTTTTAGAGGCAACCTACCACAAACATTTTCAATCTTTTCACGTTGACAATAAATAATCAGCCCTGTGGACAGTATGCATGTACTGTATAAATAAGGGAGCTAAAGCAAATGCTGCATTCCAGAGAAGTTTAACTGAGGCTATCATTATCCACCCAGAAAATTAATCCACAACACTTGGTGGCTTTTTAAAACTATTTTTAGATGTTAAACATGGTATTTAAGGAATTCGGTGCTCTCCTGAATAAAGTTTATCACCTGTTGATGTGTTAGCATTTTTACATGCCAAAGAAAAACCTCAACAGTTATATACATTTTTATCCTGGGTTTAGATACACTTGCTGAATTTTAGGCAACCAGCTAAATACACCAGTATAATACATTTTATGGAAGATTTTTTTTACCTGCCAAAGTATTTGTATTTTTGTCTACCCATTTCTGTGAACAAAGTGATATTAAAGTTAAATCTTTAATCATTAAAGTTAAATCTTTTAATAAAAAAATAACATGTTAGTTACATGCTTTGGCTCCTGTTGGGGACCTCTGTCAGTCAACCTGTAAACAGGTGTAGGGTGCTTGTCAGCTAGGCTGAATTTAGGACTAGACTAGGTATTAGGAGCTGGGGACACAAAATGACCATGCCAGCATTGATTTGCTTCCGCAATGCACAAGAAAGTGAAGGTGATTGGCAAGATTACCAAGTGTTTGCAGCTAAAGTGTGAATTTTACAGAAAAAAAAAACATGTACAAGACTAATTACAGAAAGTTAAATGCATTAATAGGACTTCAGTATTAAAGGTTTACATATAGTTTAACCATTTCCCGCCCAACTACATCATATGATGTCGCAGAATTTCAGGCATCATTCAGATATCTTCTTTTAGATCCGGCGATTCCCTGCACTGTAAGAAGAATCATAGCGGCTGTTCAGCTGCTTGATCATTCTTACAGGTAGCGGGAGGTATCTCCTCCACCCCTCACGCTTCTCCCAGCTCACCCGTACAATTGGCGAGAGGGAGAAGGAATCCATCCATCCTGGATGTTGACCATAGAGCATCCGGCGGGCCAGGTGGCGCCCCGGACATCTGTATGAACTTTCGGAGGCCGGGCACGATGTTATGACGTCACGCCAGGCCTCTGCATTTGAAAAAATGCCGCTGCCTTAGCTGGGAAGCCGAGATCATTTTTTTGTTGGTTTTTTTTCAGGCTTCCCAGCCTAGAGACGAGATCTGGGGACTTATTGACTCCAGATCTCGCTGTGAAGAGGACCATTCATGCACTATTCCTATTACAAGGGATGTTTACATTCCTTGTAATAGGAATAAAGGTGATAACAAAAGGGTCAAAATAAAAAACTAAAAGTAAAATAAACAATAAAAAAAGAATTAAATCGCCCCCGTTCCCGCGTGCTCATGCACAGAAGCGAACGCATGCGTAGGCCATTCAAGTATGTATTCCTAACTCAAAAAAGTAACTTCTGTTGTTCTCAGTCTCCTCCAATAGTCCAAATTCCTTTCTGACTTCCTGTTAGAGGTGGCTACGTTCATCCTCCATGGTCTCATTGTATTTAGGAACATAGCCACCCTCTCTTGCTCGCTCTCAAGATGGACTAGGCACTACCGCATTTGTAGTGTATATAATTCTTTTATGTGTTTTTTAGTTATTCAAACTTAGGTCGTGAGATCTGAAATGCTGAGATGAGACGCTGAAAAAGGTTGGTGAGCTACTGAAGACAGAGTAGTTAGCTGGAAAATAAAGGTTAAAAGTTAATTTGCAGCACGGATGACCCCTTCTTCACTGACCACAGCACTGGTTCATAGTAATCTACTGACTTTGCTGACAACTCCCCTGTTATAGACATATTTTATTTTAAGGTCAATGACAGTAGGTAGGTTGCCGAGGGTACCATCAAAATGCTAAGGGGTCCTATCCGTAGTCAAGCCTCTGATACATCCCATAGGAAGCACAATCGGTTTCTGCATTGCCTGGCTACTTTAATTGCTCATAGACATTTGTCATTGTGATATATGAGGGAAGCAGGCTACAGCACTTTCTCTGGATCAATTTAAATGTAGAATAATGATCTGGATAGGTTTATTTTTATCATTGCCGCCAGTGCTTTAATGCATGAATTGCTGGAGATCAGACTGAGAGTATCTCCAGATAATGTTAGCACTCTCTCCAGGGCTCATCTTGTGATAAAGGATTACACAGTGCATGGTATTGTTCTGCTTCTTCCTTTACGTCTTTTCACATTATAGTAGCTGTAAATCAGAAGGCCCAGCTTTACGGGGTTTGTATGCTATAAAGTGTGCTTAAGGCTACTGACTGCTGAGAACACTGTACAGTCTTTTATATTCTAAGACTAATGGCAACAATAGTTTAATAAAGGGTCAGAATTCAAACCTGTGGGGGCTGCCACTGTTAATCCATGCCTCACAGCATTCTGAGAAAGGAAAGCGACACCTTTTAGTCCATAGTATGTGAGCAAAAGACACACTTTTATTGTTCCACAGGTTGCGCAGACCATAAAGAATTACAGAAAATGTACAGAATAAAAATGATCATTTAAATTCATTGATGTTTTTTGAATAACATTTTTCCTTATATCAGTGTTTAAAAATAACAAATCCAACATTGCAGAGTCTAGGCGAAAAGCATAGTGCAATATAAGCCCTTTTGATAGGCAAATAGTATATTTGTGTCAGGAACAATGAATCAGACTGAGACAGAAGTGCAGTAAAAATCACACTATTTATTAAATACGGTATTTATGAAATTTATGGGCAAAATCCACTATATGAATTGTGTTTTTATAGTTCCTTTTTTGCACAGTTTTTGAAGACTCATTTATTTATATTATTTATTATTTAATGTAATACACCTTTGTATATTGATTTCAGTATAAATCTTACCTATATATACACATTTTTTTTGTACCTTATCAAACAATATTTGGTTAGTGCCAATCACTCCTTTTTTTATTCACAAAAAAATTCATGCACTTAGGTATCTACCTAAGGAGGAGTGGGCTGCAAGACCACACATAATCACTTTTAAAAAATTAACAAGAAACTCTGGTTTGGCGCCACTCCGTTTTCATACACCTGATGGTAAAATAGAACAAACAGAGCAAACAAAGTCAAAACATAGCCAAGGTTCAGTAGCCAGAGAGGATGGTTGGAGCAATCCAGCAAACAGGGATCCAGAGATCAGCGAGGTCAAACAAACAGCATGCAGGGTCAGAAGCCAGAAGGGAAGTCAGCCGAGTCTTTAATCCAGAAACCAGAAGGAACGTCAAACAGGCAAAAGTCTTTCACACGAAAACACAGCAGAGATTATCCAGAGATGTTGCAGGCAAAGGCGTCTGAGATCTGATCCAGGCAGTTTATATAGCTAGGATAGCTGGCTAACGAGCAGGATAAGTACATCAGGTGAGACAGAGTGGAAGCTGAGACTGGCAATTAACTCTCAGCTGAGCAGCCTGCTCTAAGAAGGGAGGGCTGAGACCAGCCCTGACAGTACCCCCTCCTCAACTACCCCCCCCTCGGGGGCCACCATGTTTGAGGGGAAAACGTCTATTGAAAGCACGTCTGAGGATGAGACCCAAGAACCTCCAGACCGTACCCTTTCCAAAGAACCAGGTACTGAAAGCGCCCACAGAAGCTACAGGAGTCAATGATAGATTGTATTTCATACTCCTCTTGGTTCTCTACCTGAACAGGATGAGGACGCGGTGACGTGGTACCGAGGTGGTGAAGTGGTTGCATACCAAATATTTTAACAAGGAGACATTAGAAATTCACATAATAGAAGGCAGGTCTAAAGCGTAAGCCACTGGGTTGATCCTGCAGAGAATACGGAAAGGTCTAATAAAACAGGGTGTCAGCTTCAGTGAGGGCACACTGAGTCAGAGGTTGCGAGAAGAAAGCCAGACCCTCTCCCCAACTTGGTAAGAAGGCGCAGGTAGGCATCTGTGGTCAGCATGGTGTCTGTGCCTATCATTGGCACGTCGCAAAGACTCACAGACCTGCACCCAAGTGGAATGAAGACCACAGAGATGCTCCTTCAATGCAGGAATTCTCTCAGGCAACATGGCTGGGTGGAAACCATAATTCGCCATAAATGGAGACAATTGGGAGGCGGTATTGATGGCACTCCACTCAAGGTAACAGGTCAGACCAGTTGTTATGGTGGTCAGAAATATAGCAACGTAAAAACTGTTCCAAGGACTGGTTTGCTAGTTCTACAGCTCCATTGGACTGCAGGTGATACGCAGAAGAGAAGGAAAGCTGAATTTCCAATTGTGCACAAAAGGCTCGCCACAACCTGGACACAAACTGGCTACCCCTGTCCGAGACAATCACCTTGGGAAGCCCATGTAAGCGAAAGATCTCCCGAGCAAAAATGGATGCCAGTTCCTTGGACGTGGACAACTTCTTAACTGGAATACAATGTGACATCTTTGAGAATCGGTCAACCACCATAAGGATAACTGTGTTACCCTGAGAGCTAGGTAACTCCACAAAAAAATCCATAGACAGGTGGGTCCAAGGCTGCTCTCTATTGGGTATGTGTTGTAGAAAACCCACTGGAAGATGTTGTGGTGTTTTGTTCTGAGCACACACAGAACAGGTTGCTACGAAGGCAGCTACATCAGCTCGGAGACTAGGCCACCAGAACTGTTGGGAAATAGCCCAAATAGGTTGATTCTTCCCTGGGTGACCAGCAGCCTTGGGAGAATGGTAAGTCTGGAGTACAGCGGTACGGATACTCTCAGGCACAAAGCAGCGGCCATAAGGTTTCTCAGGAGGAGCATGGATCTGAGCAGCAAGGATCTTGTCACCCAAAGGTGACGTGAGACTGGTACGAACCGTAGCCAGAATACGATCAGGAGGTATCACAGGAACAGGAATCGACTCCATCTTGGAAGTGGAGGAAAACTGTCACAACAATGCATCGGGCCTTACAGTCTTTGTACCGGGTAAGAATGAGACTATGTAATTGAAGCTTGACAAGAACAGAGCCCATCACAGCCCTCCTGGGGGAGAGGCGTTTAGCCTCGGACAAGAATGTGAGATTCTTGTGATCAGTCAAAAAGAGAACCGGAACAGTGGTACCCTCGAGGAGATGCCTCCATTCTTTAAGGGCTAAAATGATCGCTAACAACTCTCTGTCTCAAATCTTATAATTGCATTCCACAGGAGACAACTTCTTGAAAAAGTAGCCACAAGGATGCATAGTGCTCTCGGAGGTGAGACGTTGAGACAGAAGGGCACCAACTCCAGTCTCAGATGCATCAACCTCAAGAATGAAGGGTAATGTAGGATCAGGATGTGCCAACACAGGAGCAGAAACAAAGGCAGCCTTGAGAGTTTCAAAGGCCTTAATGGAATCCGGAGTCCAATTCTGTGGGTTACCGTCCTTTCTGGTCATATCAGTCAGGGGTTTGACCAGAGGCGAGAAGCTACGAACACACTTCCGATAATAATTGGCAAAGCCAAGAAAATGTTGTAGTGCATGTAAACCCACGGGTCGGGGCCACTGTAGAACTGCTGATAGCTTCTCTGAGTGCATCAAAAAAACAGCAATGGAAATGGCATAACCCAGGAATTTAACCTGTTCACGATGGAATTCGCACTTCTCCAATTTACAATACAGGTTATTATCTCTCCGCCTCTGAAACACAAGGCAGACATCTAAGTGGTAGCTCTCTAGGGACTTGAAATATATGAGGGTATCGTCAAGATAAACCACCACACATTGTTGCAACAAATCTCAAAGGACATCGTTGATGAACTCCTGAAAAAACGTTGCAAAGACCAAACGGTATTATGAGGTATTCGTAATGGCCTGTCCTGGTATTAAACGCAGTTTTCCACTCATCGCCCTCCTTGATCCTCACAAGATTGTATAACCCTCTTAGATCAAGATTTGTGGAAACCGTTGCTCCCTTGAGGCAGTTAAATAACTCCGTAATCAATGGAATCAGATAAGCATTCTTAATTGTGAAGCGATTAAGACCCCAATAATCCATACAAGGTCTAAGTTTGCCACTCTTCTTTTTCACAAAGAAAAAGCCAGCACCAGCAGGAGACGAGGATTTGCAGCAGAACCCTCAAGAAAGTGCGTATGCAACATACCCCTCCATGGGAAGAAGGGGTGCAGTGCTCAAAAAATGCATAAATAACTGAAACATACATAAATTAAATATTAAATGAATAAAGGTCCTTAAAATGGAAACACAAGTGTAGATAATCAATATAATGTCCCACAGAAAAAGAGAAGGGGGGTGATACTCCGGTGGACAAATAGAGGAATAAACACTGTTAGGTAATATGAATGTGACATCCACAGGATATAGGCTTGTTCCAAATAGTGAGAGGTAAAGGCCGCCACCAACACCAAACACGCTGCCTCTTAGCCCATAAAATGGACCCCTATCACGGAGGTCAAACCAGCATAAGACCGATGATTAAGACGTCCTTGCTATGATAATCATCCAAAAGGGTCGTTAAACACAGCTTTCACTGACAACCAAGTTCTCCTTCACCCTCCAGTATTCTCATTTGGTAGGACCTCCTCCTCACCGGACAAACACTCTCCAGCCTCACACCCCCCACCAACAGGAATCTGCAAATAAATCAATGCTGAGCTACAGCAAAAAGTTGTTTATCCTCCGAGACAGACAAAGAGTAAACCCGGCCAACTACCGGCTAACTTTATAGGGAGCAGTCCCCACTCCAATCAGATGCCGCCAGATGGAGTTTTATGGATATCCTAGGGAGGAGTGCACTTGCAGTGGCACTTTGTCCCGGGCATCCAATGGATTAAGTCTCATTGCAGTTTTTTTATCCCACAGTGAAATTATCTATCCCACTACCCATGGGAAAGTAATAATTTGAACACAACTGGGGTCACCTTGACTGTCTGACCATATCTACCATTCTTTATATGTTTTTTTCTTGGAGCAACTGTTTTGATTGTTGATTTTCATCAAGACAAACTTGACAAATATTTAAACTAAAATTTGTTTTATTTCACTCTGGAATCATCTAGATTGGTCCTATTCTAAGCCTCTGTACCTATCTATTCCCTGCCTATCGTCTTCACATATGGGTTTCTGTGGCTTGATTAATTAAGAGTAAGGACCCAACTTGGGATGGGGCCCCTCATGGGTTGTGTCCCTATCCCAGTTGTAGTTGTCTGGTCCTTCTCTGTATATAATGTATGTTTGCAGCAACAGAATTAAAATATTATTTCAAATGAAGAGACCATTTTTCCATGTATTATTGTTCCACTCTGCAGATTATTCATGGGCCTTTGTTCCCGGGATTTGATTCGGTTCAGTTGACTTTACTGCCTTTCCGGCAGGATTATTTTATTCTGACCTCAGATCAGGTAAATTAAATTAAAAAAAATTAAAAAATAAAAAATTCAATATTATGGTTAATGATTCATATGGTTGGTTCTGTGCCAAAATATAAAAACTTGGTAGGGAGCTTCCACTCCCACAATAAACTATGTATGTATTATATTATGTATTTTGTTGGCAATGTTTTATAAAAATGTATTTGTTATCCATTTAGAATTTATGCACGCCTATAAAAAGTTCCTGATGAAGCAAAGAATTGCGAAACATGTCGAACATACAGGCAATGTGATTAAATTCGGATCATTCTAATCAACTGTATCCCAGTGGTAGTGTTGTAATGTATACTACCACATGTGATGGATTTTATATTTAATTTTTTCTTTTTTTATATTTGTATGACGAAATAAAATTTTGTGTATTTTAACCTATGTGAGTCCTATTGTGTTGGCACCATAAAAATCCAATTTTTCTATTTATTTTCAATTTTTCCAACAAGGGATGAAGGTGCCTTTGACCTTCTGAAGTAGCACTATTTACAAAACAGGCAAAAGAGATGTTGACCAGGCGAAGGCATCTGAGATGTCATCCAGGCAGTTTATATAGCTAGGAGAACTGGCTAACGAGCAGAATAAGGACATCAGATGAGACAGAGTGGAAGCTAAGACTGACAATTAACCCTCAGCTGAGCAGCTTGCTCTGAGAAGGGAGGGCTGAGCCCAGCCCTGACAATTTGTTAATAGAAGATTAGGGATCAGACCAAAAAAGTGACAGTTAAGAATGAAAGATGGATTTGTCTAAGACATTGTTCCTCTAAAAATGAACATTAGGAGCTATCTTAAAGCGGAGTTCCACCCAAAAGTGGAACTTCCGCTTTAAGTCCTCCTCCCCAGCTCCAGATGCTGAAACGGAGCTTTTGGGGAGGAGGGGGGGTGGGGATACCCTATTTTTAGGGGTACTTCCGCCCCGGTCGCCTTAGGCGATCGGAAGTGGAAGGACTCCTTCCCCCTCCCTCCCGAAGTCTTCTGGGACACAGGACAGGTCCTAGAAGACTTCGGGACCAATCACAATGCGCAGCGCCACTCGCGCATGCGCAGTGTGCGCCCGGCCGTGAAGCCGCGGCCGGGTGCCCACAGTAGCAATGCCGGCGCCGCGGAGGGGAGGGGGAGAGGAGCGAGGCTCCGTGCGGCTCCATCACTGGACCGGGAGACAGGTAAGTGTCGGTTTATTAAAAGTCAGCAGCTACACTTTTTGTAGCTGCTGACTTTTAATAAACCTAAGGAAAGGGTGGAACTCCGCTTTAAAGTATACCGATACCAAAAACATTTTTTTTCATTTAGAATAGAGCATAGAATGGTTAAACTTCTGGCAATGTTTTTTGTTTTGCCATCTGTGTTCCATTCAGGAGATTACCATTGACATCCTACACTGTAGAGAAATCTCTCCAATGTGAGGGAAATGCACATTTTGACAGTTATCACTGGAACAAGTGACCCCATGGGAAAATTTCCAACAACCTCCTGTTCTGGTTAAAAATTAAAAAATGTGGATTTTCATATACTTTCCCTCCTTTTACCTCCCGAGGACAGTAGGTACCAAGACAAGCAGTGAGAGTGAACCTTCCAAATGGAGACTCACGGGTTTCCTATCCCTCACCATTCTATCCAAAATTAAGAGAACATATAAAAAAAGTTTTGACTTTAGACACACACTGACCACTTTCTGAAAGTGCTAGCTGCCTCACCCTGAAGTTCAGGGTGTGGCTTCGGTACTTTCTGAGTAACTGAGAGGAACAAGTATGCACATCAGGAGAGTTAGAACACAGGTAGAAGAAGTCCTTATCTGCATACTTAACCAAGGTTAATCAAAGTATTCACGCCAATAGGTCACCATGACGGCCAGACATTTTCAGAAGGAGAGGTCAGCAATGGCAACCTCAAAGTTTTAAAAAATGTTAACAGCAATATCTCGGCCTTACTTTACATCCTTAGTGCCCAACCTACTTGTTGTGTGAGCTATGGACCGCAGCAGTCAGTAATGGGAGCAATGTGGGTTTTAAAGGGACTGTAATGAAAGCGGGGTCTAGCAGTCTCATGTAACATAACCTCAGTATCTGACTGTCTACTGCAACATGTTTCCAGTCTTCAACCATACCTGTAGCATGGTCACACTCTCTGTTTCCTATATAATGTCCACAATTTTTGACAGTCCTTTGTAGCACTATATATAAAATAATGCACGGTCCTGTAGTAATGTCAGGAGCTGAAGCTGGGCTTGGAAAAAAAATGTTTAGTGCATTACAACACTATTGATAAATTAAATGATACATTGATTACAGACGCCTGTACAACAGACCAGAAAGAGTGACTACTGAGGAAGAAGGAGCTACAAAGGGATCACTAGTATGTCTGGCCCAACAATCAATGTCATTAATAACTAGTAACTGCCAGAAATGGCAGCCTGGGTGCTGCCTTCTTTTTGCTTCTTCAGTGACAGTGCAGAGTAGGTGGCGCTGTGCAGAGTTTTGTGCAGAGTTTTTGGTGCAAAAGGAGACAGCATGTGAGAGAGAGTGTGGGGGGAACTGCGGATCGGACCCCCAATCCCCCCCACCCGAGACTGAAGGAGGAGGCGGGTGACCGGGGACCGGGAGAGGCGGCAGGAGTGGAGTGACCGGGGACCGGGAGAGGTGGCAGGAGTGGAGTGACCATGGACAGTATCCCCCATTGAGGAGAGAGGCATGTGAGCAGGGGACCGTAAGCGGTGGTGGAGCGACTGAAGACTGTATACCCAAAAGAAGTGGACAGAGGAGGCGGACGGCTGAAGACTGATGGGGAGAGGCAGCGGGTGAGTGCAGATCGCACTGTGTGACAGACCCGACAGGCTTGACAGAGCTAGGAAGCCGGGGGGAGGCTAAAGGCAGAGACTGACAAGCTGCAAGTGTCAGATTACAGGGACTAAGCAGAGAGACACAACTACTAATAAAAGACTGACTGTGTGAGCTGTGTAGTATGAGTACCTGAGTATTGTGAGACCTGTGTATTGTGAGACCTGAGTATTGGGAGTACCTGTGTATTGTGAGTATCTTTGTATTGGGAGTACCTGTGTATTGGGAGTACCTGAGTGTTGGGAGTACCTGTGTATAGGGAGTACCTGAGTGTTGGGAGTACCTATGTGTTGGGAGTACCTGTGTATTGGGAATACCTGTGTATTGGGAATACCTGTGTATTGGGAGTACCTGAGTGTTGGGAGTACCTGTGTATTGGGAGTACCTGAGTGTTGGGAGTACCTGTGTATTGGGAGCACCTGTGTATTGCGAGTATCTGTGTGCTGTGAGTACCCGAGTGTTGTGAGTACCCGTGTGTTGTGAATACCTGTGTATTGGGGAGTACCTGTGTGTTGTGAGTACCCGAGTATTGTGAGAACCTGTGTATTGTGAGTACCTGAGTATTCTGTGAGTAGCGGGTACCCGAGTATTCTGTGAGTACCTGAGTAACAAGTATCTGAATATAGTGATTACCTGAGTATTATGTCAATACCTGAGTTTAATACCGGTGCATAGTGAGTACCTGTGTACTGTGAGTATTAGAGGCAGGCAGCCAGCGGTTAGGTAATTGGATAGAGCATAATTCCCAGTCCCCACTAAATCAATAGGTACGATGCCCGGCGGGTGTGGAGAAGCGACTTGGTGTACATCTTGTCGCATGTATGCGTTCTTTGATCATGCGATCAAGGGCGAATACTGCTGTACAAAATGTAGGAACGTTGTTTCCCTGGAAGCCCAGGTTCTGAATCTGAGGAAGCAACTGTCAACACTGAGACGGCTCTCCATACTTAAGGAGAGTTGGGATCGTACTTGGCAGGTGCGGGCAGGGGCCAGCACAGAGGCGGGTGGAGACAGAGGCGCAGGCACCAGAACAGAGTAGTTGGGTCACAGTGAGGAAGGGTAGAAGGGAAATAGTCAGAGAGGCTGATCCTGGGCTGGAGCATCCCAATAGATACACCCCGTTGTGTGATATTGCGGAAACCAGTCAGGAATCAGCATCGCTGGAGCAGAGTGGTGCCCCTAGCTGCCAGGGGAGCAACTCCTCCAGCGAGGGTGGGGATGAAGTCAGGCGAAAGGAAAGACAGATTGTGGTGGTAGGGGACTCAATTCTTAGAAACACAGAGAGGGCAATCTGTCACAAAGTTTGAAACTGGGGAAGAGAGGGGATATTGGGACTTTATATGAAGCAGTGGCCTGGTAAGGCCGCTTCCATCCCTATTATACGTGAAAGAATTGGCATAATTACAGCCAAGGGAAATTTGGGACTTTAAATGAAACACATGATGACTGACAAGTAAACCAATGGATAATATATAGGATTTATTAAAAAGTAAATATTGGGGTACAAGCATTTAACTAGACAGTCAATAAGTTGATCATAGATAATAGACAAGTATGCAAATAGGTTGCATACACTATACAGTCTAAGCATCAACCATAAGAACAGTACATACGATAATAAAAATAGTAGTAAATATCAATAAGTATTGCATTCTTATATTGCCCCCATCCATCAGTATTGGATATGTAAAAGTAGATACAATTGCATATAGTAGAGTCTGCGGGATCTATGGCCACAATTATCCCCCTAGGGGTAATCAATATACAGTCTGTAAACTGATAAAGCTCATGAAAGACACAATCACAGTAGTTGGAAGCTCTACGCGTTTCATGGCGTTTATGCCACTCGTCAGGAGCAGTAATGTGATGTAACTATCATAGAAAATTAGATATAAGTATTTTTCATTAAATTAACTTAAAACATAAAATGAGGGGGTATGTATAAACCTCCCCCAAAAACAGCAAGATATTGAAGTCACAACTCACAAAATACGTGTACTGGCGGTGAATGCCGGGGCGGCCAAGGGCATCGTGGCCGGGAGCTGAGGGGGGGAAGAGGCATGGCCACACCAACCAACATCATCGGTCTCCAGGGCAGACATGGACGTCACAGAAGGGAGCAGACTGTGGATGAATGATAAACAACTTGTGGTTGTTGTGTGTAGGATATAGGTGGTGAAAATGAATGGGGTGCAAAGTGAGAATAGAAATAGTGAATAGTGAATGAAAAAAGACCAGATAGTGGTATAGACGGATAGGGAAGGAAAGGTGTAAAAGCCCAGAATTGTAGGGGACAATTAAAAAGAAAACCACAAAGTCAGGGAGGATAAAGAAGGTGAAACAACATATGAAAGGATAGAGGAGTGACTGGTAGATGGGAGTGATTACCAGGCAAATTGCTGAGTATCCACGTATGAAAGCAATGTGTGGGAGGCAGTAAGCAACACCATCTGCACGTCCATGTCCACCCGGAGTAGTGTCTGATATAGGCGTCCCCGCCAGGCAAACCCCCCCAACGTCACGCACGCGGGAGTGTAATAGGGGAGGAGGTGCCAGGCATCGGACGAACATCATCCGATCATCGGCTTCCAACCCTCCAACAACGCCCGCGAGTATGGAGACCCCAGCCGGCACAACAGCTTCGGATGGACGCCACACGTGCAATCGGGGGACGTGACAATCTGTCACAAAGACCTGAAGCACCGAACTGTATGCTGTTTACCGGGCGCTCGGGTTCGGAACATCACGGATCGGGTGGACAGATTACTGGGAGGGGCTGGGGAAGACTCGGCTGTCATGGTGCATGTTGGCACCAATGACCAAGTTAGAGGTAGATGGAGTGTCCTAAAAAAAGATTTCAGGGACCTAGGAGCCAAATTGAGGATTAGGACCTCCAAGGTAGTATTCTCAGAAATACTACCGGTACCTTGAGCCACACCAGAGAGGCAGTGGGAGATTAGGGAAGTCAACAAGTGGCTGAGGAGCTGGTGTAGAAAGGAGGATTTTGGGTTCCTGGAGAACTGGGCCGATTTCTCAAGCGGTTACGAACTCTATAGAAAGAATGGGCTGCACCTAAATGGGGAAGGTGCAGACCGGCTGGGAATAAGGATGACCGAAAAGCTAGAGGGGCTTTTAAACTAGGCAAAGGGGGGGAGGGTCCAGACTTCGTTATAGCCAGTGGGGAACAGAGTCCAGCGGGTAGTACTGGGGGTAGGAGTGGTAGGCCGAATAAAGAAGTTAAACCTGAGGCAAGAAGTGTAACACGTCCTACACGCAAACGAGGAATACCCAGCAAGGAAACAGTAGGCATCCAGAGAAAACTACGTGGCTTGTTCACTAATGCTAGGAGTCTGGCAGACAAGATGGGAGAACTAGAGTTGCTACTGTACGAGGAGGAATTCGATTTTGTGGGAATTTCGGAGACTTGGTTCAAAAGCTCTCATGATTGGCTGGCTACCATTCAGGGATAGGGAGGGCAAAAAAGGGGGAGGGGTATGCCTGTATATAAAAAATGACATACAAAGTAATGTGAGAGATTACATTACTAGTGGATCTGGGGAGGGAGTTGAAGTCTTATGGGTAGAGCCACAAAGGGAAGATACCAGGGGGAAGTAATACTGGGAATATGCTATAGGCCCCCTAATCAGAGGGAGGAGGGGGAGGGGGACCTCCTATCGCAATTTGGAATAGCGGTTAGGATGGGAAGTGTTATTATAATGGGGGATTTTAATTATCCAGTTATTGACTTGGAGGAAGGTGCTGCACGTTCAGCCAAGGCTCGCCATTTCCTAAATGTCCTGCAGGACAATTTCATGGGTCAAATGTTAAATGCACCAACAAGAGAAAAAGCATTATTGGACCTTCTGATTACTAACAACACAGACCTGATCACAGATGTGGAAGTAAGGGGCAATCTAGGAAATAGCAATCACAGGTCAATAAGTTTAAGTATAAATTACACAAATAGGAAACACAAGGGGAATACAAAGACACTGAATATTAAAGAGCCAACTTCCATAAACTACGTTCCTTGCTGGAAGATGTTAACTGGGATAAAATTCTAGGAACAATGAACACGGAGGAAAAATGGGAGTGCTTCAAGAACATACTAAACAAAGGTATTAGCCAGTGTATCCCAACAGGAGATAAATTTAAAAGAGCTAATCAAAGACCAGGATGGCTTAACTCCGACATAAAGGCACACATAATAGCAAAGGAGAAGGCCTTCAAAAAATACAAGGCGGAGGGGTCTCAGTCAGATTTTCATATCTATAAAACACGTAATAAGGAATGCAAAGGTGCAATCAGAGCAGCTAAGGTAGAACATGAAAGACATAGATGAGGAGAGTAAAAGGAAGAAATTCTTTAAGTATATAAACAGCAAGAGAGGGAGGTCAGATCATATTGGCCTCATAAAGAATGAGGAAGGAAATCTGGTTACAAAGGATGGAGAAATGGCAAAGGTGTTAAATTAATTTTTCTCCTCAGTATTCACAAAGGAAAAGGGGGGCTCAATAGGCTTGAAAAACTGAGCACTAATAAGTTACCGGGCCCAGATGGCTTACACCCGAGGGTCCTTAAGGAACTTAGCCAAGTTATTGCCAGACCTCTGTACCTAATCTTTAAGAGCAGTTTTCTGACTGGTATGATACCAGCTGATTGGAGGAAAGCCAATGTAGTACCAATATATAAAAAAGGACCAAGATATATCCCTGGGAACTACAGACCAGTTAGCTTAACATCAATAATTTGCAAGCTCTTGGAGGGAATAATAAGGGTTTATATACAAGATTATTGTAACAAGAACGGTATCATTAGCGGTAATCAACATGGTTTCATGAAGAATCATTCTTGCCAAACCAATCTATTAACCTTCTATGAGGAAGCGAGCTGCCATCTAGATAAAGGAAGGCCTGTAGACGTGGTGTATCTGGATTTTGCAAAAGCATTTGATACAGTTCCCCATAAAGGTTTACTGTACAAACTAAGGTCCCTCAACATGGATCAAAGGGTGAGTACCTGGATTGAAAACTGGCTACAGGGGCGAGTCCAGAGGGTGGTGATAAATGGGGAATACTCAGAATGGTCTGGTGTAGAAAGTGGGGTTCCCCAAGGCTCTGTCCTGGGACCAATACTATTCAATTTATTCATAAACTATTTGGAGGACGGGGTGACCAGCTCAATCTCAATATTTGCAGATGGTACCAAGCTAAGCAGGGCAATAGATTCTCCACAGGATGCGGAAACCTTGCAAGAAGATCTGAATAAATGAATGGGATGGGCAGACAAGTGGCAAATGAGATTTAATGTAGAAAAATGTAAGATAATGCATTTGGGTACCAAGAACATGAACGCAAACTACTCACTAGGGGGAGAGCCTCTGGGTGAATCTAGGATGGAAAAAGACCTAGGGGCCTAGTAGAGAACAGGCTCAGCGGTTGCATGCAATGCTGCAAGCAAAGCTAACAAAGTGTTGGCATGCATCAGGAAAGGGATCAACTCCAGGGATAAATCTATAATTCTCTCACTATACGAGTCTCTGGTGAGGCCGCACCTGGAATATGCCGTCCAATTCTGGGCACCAGTCCTCAAGAAGGATGTCCTGGTATTGGAAAGAGTCCAGAGAAGGGCAACAAAACGAATTAAGGGATTGGAGGACCTTCGTTATGTGGAAAGATTACAAGCACTGAACTTATTCTCTCTGGAGAAAAGACGCTTGAGAGGGGATATGATTTCATTGTACAAATACTGTACTGGTGACCCCACTATAGGGACAAAACTATTCAGCGCAAGGGAGTACACAAAGACACGCGGCCATTCACTAAAAATAGAAGAAAGGCGGTTTAACCTTAAAATGCATAGAGGTTTCTTTATGGTAAGAGCAGTGAGAATGTGGAATTCTCTTCCACAAGCAGTAGTTTCTGCTGGGAGTATAGATCATTTCAAAAAACTATTAGATGCACACCTAAGGGACCACAACATTGGGGGATATACAATGTAATACTGACATAAAAAACACACACATAGGTTGAACTTGATGGACTTGTGTCTTTTTTCAACCTCACTGACTATGAAATAGGTATACTGCATAACCAAATTTCCCAGTAAATGCTGTATGTTGCACCAACAAACAGAACCCACGTGAACACATCCTTTACTGTCCAGGGTACATGTTACTCACAAAAATCAACAATACAGAATAGACGCAAGCAATAAATCTAAATCAGCAACATAAAAAGCTTTATGCCATTAGGAAAACTGGCCTACCTTGCGCAAAAAAAAGGTCATGGTCGGTCAGACTCATGCACTAACTGTCAATGTAAACTGAGTAAATGGAGAACTGAAAAACATGCAAAGGCCAGAGTATGTGATGATAAGTTATTGCACTAGCAAAAGACAAACATGACATGAGAATATGTTATGGAGTCCCGGAGGAGGCAGAAAGGGAATGCTGGGAACCAAACTACTTTAGATAATTGGAACTGTACTCGTCGTCATATTTATCTGATGGTTATGCAGAGTTCAAAATGGACCAACTGTACAACATATTTAATAATTCACACACTTAACATTCTTACTACGCACTGTAACTAGGAAAAGGAAAAAAAACACACATTTTTAACATACTGCTTTCTGACAGAGAGTGAAATAAAAAGATGTGCACAAACCTCATATGCAAATTTCTTGATTTTAGGAAAAACTAAAAATATCTTCTGAAAAAATGGATGAACAAAAATAGAAACGGTGGAATCAAATAATGCTTTTAATATACAGATCATATCAAGCATACCTATACAAAAATATGATGTGTGCTATGTTGGGGTAACTCTATATTTTAATGTTATGTTCACTGTCTTGCTGTGATGGATCAATGAAGAGCAATAGAACAGCTGGCCATGGAGTTAGGTGATGTTACCAGCTCTGAAGAGAGCTTGAAGCCATATTTTCTCAAGAAAATGTCTTGCAGCCCTTCTTATTACTATTTACTTATCCATTATAGATATAGAAACCTGTTATGTTTTTTTTTCAGACAAGCTCACAATCAAAAGATGGGTGCCAAGGTAAGTGACAGCATCAAAACATGAAATTTCAAGAAATAAACAAATACCGGTATATCCTTTTTTTGCAAACAGCTTAAAGGTTAAAGAAGGAATTGGATAAATGTACAGGAAAAAGAACATAAATCCTTAAAGTGGCAATAATTGATATCCCCATTCTCCAAAAATAGTCCATACACATGCACCACTTAGTGGCCCTGCTCTCATAAAATCGTATCTTACTGTGTTTTTCTGCCTCCTTGTATTGTCCTCTGTGAGATCCTGTACCTCTCCTTTTCTCCCTCACTTCTGTTTGGAAAAAACAATGCACGTTAGTTGGGGTCATGTGCACAGCTATACAGACACTACAAATCCCATAGTTCCTACATACAGTGGGACCATGGAGAATGAGCGTAGCCACCCTCTATCAGAAGGTCAGATCACAGCAAAAAAAAAATAATGAAGGAATTAGGAGATCTGGAAGAGGCTGATAGAAATAGAATGCACTTTTTTCAGTTAAGAATACAAACTTGAATAGAATTTTCACTTTAAAGGGTGAGGAAATGTTCACAGAAAAGTTTTTCACGTTTTTGCCGTCACCCACTTAAGAGGATGTAGCCTACCCTAACAGCGTTGTTTACATTGCTCCTTTGGCTTCTTCACCAGATGCCCATGCATGTGTAGTTCAGCCCCATAGACCTTTATGGATCAAAGAGAGATAAGAACTTATCTGTCTTGCTGCCCCCGGGAAGTCAATGGGGCTAACACACATTCTAACATTTGGTGAAGAACTCGGCAAAGCAATGTAAACATCGTTGCAGACCTTGGCGTGAGATCTAAGTATAATGCTTTGAGAGGGGAGTGTGGGCTATATCTGCTTAGGAGGTGGGAGCAAAAGGGTAAGAAAATGTTTTGTGAAAGTTTTCTTACCCCTTAAAGTGATAAAACAATGGATTATTAGGCCCCTTCTCCTCAATTTCTACATAAGGCTGTTGGGATGTCTACACAGCTTTAGCGATGGTAGCAGCAATGCTAAGTGAGCACAGGCCTTTCCTTCAAACAACAGATAAATGAAGAAGCTACAGTTCAGAAACCATAAACTGAGTCATTCTTCATTTGCCAGTAACAAACCAACAAGCTGAATGATTCATTCTGTAAGTTAATACAATTCATGTTTTTCATGTTGCCACTCTGATAAAAGTATAGTCAGTCAGTATATTGTCCAGGAACCAAGGTGATTTCTTGAAACTTATTGTTAGTAAATTAGTTTGCATGTATTATTTTATTATTAGTACTCTTACTAAACGTAGGCAATAAACTCTTGGTTGTAGAAGAAGTCTTCTTTAAGTCTTAATGCATGTCCTCAAGTGTACTCTGTCATGATTTTATTCAACATCAATGGCTCATGCCATGAAGAAAGGGAAGGCTTTTCCCCCCTAAAATGCATTGTACCGAGCGCTCCTTAGTACACATCCAAAAATCTAGAGTCCGGCGAGTGCTTCCTCGCCTAGCAGGCTGAGACCAGAACATGTATTATATTTTAACCACGGATCTGCTTCTTTGAAGGAAAAATCACATTAGGGTAAATCCATCTAAACCAACTTTTACTTCTGTCAGTCCAGCGCTTTCACACACACATTAAACATAGGCAGAAAAGTCATGCCCCACAATTCCCTTAGAGTCAGTAATTCATGGTTATTCTTTAGAAAATGACCCATCCTTTGAACGGTCCTTCATATGCCCAACACAATCATTTAGGTCTCTATTTCATGGCAAAGATAAATGTATACATTCTTTAGCAGTGTTTGTTTTTCTTCTTCAAAAATGTTTATTAAAGTGATTGTAAACCTCCATTTTTAAGTTAATAGGTAAGCCTATAATAAGGCTTAACTATAGGTACTGTAAATATCTCCTGAACTTGCGCCATTTAGGAGATATTTGCCTTGTACTGAGCATCGGCGCATGCCGTTTCTTCACTAGTGAGTGCCGTAACTGGTGGCTCCCGCACAGGAGTGAAGTCACGCAACGCCAGCCAGTCACAGAGCCAGAGTCAGCAGCCCTGGAAGGAAGAGGGGCAAACATAGATGTGGCCTCAAGCGGGGACAACGTGGGCTTCGTTTGCAGATAAGGGTCACATAATGTGCTAGTATGCGATGCATACTAGCACATTATGCTTTTACTTTGCAGGTAACTAAAAAGGAAATAAAACCCATCAGGGTTTAATTCCTATTTAAAAGTGTTAAGTACAAAAAAAGGAATAGGGGTATAGGAAAGCTAACTCAAGAAAATAAGAGGGTCAAACAAAACCTCCATGCGGGGATAATGAGTGGGTTGTACATAAACATAGGAAAAGAATTCAACAAGTTCACAATACTATACAATTGTCAAGTAGTATTCCACTCCTTCTCCTACTCCATTCCACTCTGAGTAAGAATAAGATAAGATAATACCATATCTAAGAACAGCATGTAAACAATGAATATGGTGAAGAAAAAGGACTAAGGAAACAATAAATGGGGGAAAGAAGGGGAAAAGAGAAGAATAAGAGGGGGCAAAGTGGAAGAGCAGGAGAAGAGGGGGTAGAAGGAAGAGGGATACCCCAGGGGTCGTGCAAGCTACGGCATTCGACAAGGCCAATGTTACAAGGTATTACCCAAAAGTATCATGGCTCATGAAAAGAAAAGTCAAAACTTGGGTAAAAAAAAAGATCAACCTAGGGCCGCCAAATTTTCACATACTTTCGTATCCTGTCTTGCAAGGTTACCTGAACCTTGGTATGGACCACAGCATGTAATTCTATTCTTGGTAGCAAGGAGACAGAGTGAAGGTGCCTTCCAGGCTCTGGTTATCATTTGCTTAGAAGACCTCCTCCCATGCTCGCCTCCAGGATTTCTCAAGAGCTTCTCCCATCCTTTGGTACTCCCTACCCCAATCTGTCCGTCTTCTAATCTATCCATCTTTAGACGATCCCTGAAAAACTTTCAATTTAAAGAAGCCTATCCTGCTTCTACCTAATACTCTCTTTCTTTCTACATCAGCTCATCCCCCACAGCTATTACCTTTTGTATCAATTGACCCTCAATCTTAGATTGTAAGCTCTAACGAGCAGGGCCCCCTGATTCCTCTTGTACCAAATTGTGATGTAACTGTACTGTCTGCCTTCATTTTGTAAAGCGCTGCGCAAACTGTTGGCACTATATAAATCCTGTATAATAATAATAATAATAATAATAATAAGTAGTGATTTGAAGCAAGAATTTGAATTGTGCCATGGTCAACTCTGGTGGGTGCTTGCTTAGCAACAACACCTGGCAACCTGGCCCGATCTCAATACCAAACTGTGAGAGAATTTGGAAGTTTTCGGACCAGAATGAATTAATTATCAGGAAGGACCACCAAATATAGAGATGGGTTTCTAGACTCCCACAACAGCAAAAGCATGTTGAAGGGTAATTCAGAACATACTTGGCTATCTGTGCTGGAACTAAATACCATCTTGATAGAAATTATTAGATGATGTCAAATGCTGAGATGTTCTGGGATGCCTTGTGTGTGGCTTGCCGTATCTCTTTTCAGTCGTCTGTTTCCAGCCTCAACAGGAGTTATTTTTTAAAAAACAGGCCATAGGCTATGATCCAGGAATACTGGTTATGTTTATGAGCTAAAGAGTTTACTCCAAGTGGTGATCGGAGAAATGATTTGTGGACAGGTGTATGTCAGGCTATAGGAATCCTCCCTGTTTAACCACTTCAGCCCCGGAAGGATTTCCAGCTTTAGGACCGGAGCCCTTTTTGCGATTCGGCACTGCGTTGCTTTAACTGACAATTGCGCGGTCGTGCGGCGTTGTACCCAAACGAAATTTGCGTCCTTTTTTTCCCACAAATAGAGCTTTCTTTTGGTGGTATTTGATCACCTCTGCGTCATTTCTGATCGCCGCTATAAACAAAAGAAGAGCGACAATTTTGCAAAAAAAACCCAAATTTCTTACTTTTTGCTAAAATACAAATCCAAAAAAAAATATAAAAAAACATTTTTTTTCACCGTTTTTGGCCGATTTATATTCTTCCTCATATTTGCGATAAAAAAAATCGCAATCGGCGTTTATTGATTGGTTTGCGCAAAAGTGGTCGCGTTAACGGATGATGAGAATTC
>BLSH010436096.1:1238360-1248487 GCA_018402905.1 Glandirana rugosa
TACTCCGGTGTTAAATTATTTTAGGGGTAGTAGGAAAACTATTGTAAAAAAAAGGCCTGGGAAGCAGGGCACTGTGGAACACATCAAGGATGAAAAAAACATATAGCAAGGAGAGTTGAACCTTTGTGGGGTTTTGAGGGCACCATTAAAAATGTAGGTTGCAGTGAATGTGTGTGATATAATGTGAGGTGGTTGGAGTGCACACTGTTCTTGCACTGGTCAGTAGCAGGGAATGGTGCACTTTGAGCACTCCCAAACATAAAAAAGCCCTATCAACATCAACTAATTAGTGTAATTTCTGTAATGATATTCTACATATAACTGACTAACAACAGTTTATGAATGTTTATATGTGACCTCATATCACACCCTCCTTTTTGAGATGCTTTGCACAGGATCTGGCCTATTCTGCCTATTCTGCCTAGGCTGGGTGAAAATCTCATGCCTATTGGAAGCAACAGTGATACTGGTAACACAAAAGATCAAAAATTCTGCTATGCATGCAAAATCCCTCTTTCTTGATAAACTGGTGTGGCAAATGACTGGCTGAGGACCCTTCACCTACATTTATGTTCATTCCTAAATATTATGAAAAGACCTCTTCATTAATAGGATTGTGCTTGCACATCCATCAGTCCTCTAAAGTCTGCGACTAACTTTGGGCTGACAGTGACTGCTAAAGAATTATGATTTATTTGTGGAAGTCCTCATCAATGTATGCGCATTTCTGAAAATGAATCCAAATATTGTAAATTGCTATATGTAAATGATGTATTAGTCAAAGCAGAGATCCAGCTATAGGATTCAATTTATTGTTGCTCCCACTGGATGATTACCTGTCATTTTCTGTCTCAAAATGTGTACAAAAATATTCCCCCAAAGTGAGAGTTGTCATCAGAACAGGTGTTCCAGTTAAAATATTTTCTCTAGGCTCTTGTTCTATTGACAATTTTAAAAAAATGTGGATTTTCCATTATATTCAGTTCTGATCACAGATGAGTATTACATCTTCCACACTCAATACAAAACAAGAAGAAAAAAAAAAAGAAAACGTTTTGACTGGACTTCCTGGACTTCCACACTGAATTTTTGAATAGTACCTCTGTTTGTGCTATACTTTCTTTATCTGCTTTACTAAAGCCCCGGTTCACACTATGAATCACCAATGAATTGCACAGGAATGTGTACCGCATTCTTTGCAATTCTCATGCAAATCGGTGTGGTGCTATGTGAGTCCATTTATTGTGAATGCGCTCAAATCGCACAGCATTGCACCAAAGAATTGCATGCACTACTTTTGGACTCACCGCAAACTGATCGCATAATAGTTTTGTACCATGTGATCCAGTGAAAGAAAACACGCTGCATTTGCAACCTGCGTTTGGGGTGTCATTAATTAATAACATTGCACTGACACCCGCTGCAGATGGCAATGGCAGTGCATTTTGACTTTGGTGCAGGAAACGGCAAAAAATGCGCATTTCATACACCACATTTTAGTGTGAACCGGGGCGAAATAGTGCAAAAGAACACCCTGGCAGACAGACTGCGCATCCTCAAATGGGTAAAGTCACTACTGTTTTGCCTCATCGCTTTTTAGCAATTTATTGTAATGGCTATTTTTCCACTGGAGTATTTTGAGCAGTGAATGGGTAGGGGTTCTAAAAAAATATTGTTACATATCTGAGTACGGATTCCCCCTTACATCAGGGTTCCCAGAGAGCCCCCTCACTTACATCAGGGTCCAGCTGTGCCCATCTATGCAGCCTCACTGTGACCATCAAGGCAGCCTCACTAAGCCCATCAAATGCAGCTTTATGGTGTCCATGAATGCAGCTTCACTGTGCCCATGAATGCAATCTCACTACCCATAAATGCAGCCTCACTGTACCCATGAATGCAGCCTTACTGCCCATAAATGCAGCCTCACTGTGCCCATGAATACAGCCTCACTGCCCATAAATGCAGCCTCATTGCCCTTAAATGCAGCCTCACTGTGCCCATAAATGCAGCCTCACTGTGCCCATAAATGCAGCCTCACTGTCCACAAATGCAGCTTCACTGTGCCCATGAATGCAGCCTCACGGTGCCCATAAATGCAGCCTCACTGCCCAGGAATGCAGCCTCACTGTGCCCATGAATGCAGCCTCACTGCTCATCAATGCAGCCTCACTGTGCCCATGAATGCAGCCTCACTGCCCTTCAATGTAGCCTCACTGTGTCCATGAATGCAGCCTCACTGCCCTTCAATGTAGCCTCACTGTTAGGGGTGTTGAACATAATCGCAGCATTGATGCATCACGATTCGACCGTTCACGATGCTGCACCGATGCTGCGAGCTGGTATAATCGTCATCCATCCCTCTGTGTGGTGCTCTGCCTCTCTGGGAGAAACACAGAGGCAGAGCCTGCATGGCGGATAAAGCCCCCTCCGCTACACTGAAGTGATCCCACCCATCCCTCTGCCACTGATTCCACCCATCCCTCTGCTACTGGCCCCAACCATCTTCTTGACACTGATCCCACCATCCCTCTGCCTCTGATCCCATCCATCCCTCTAACACTGGTCCCAGCACCCCTCTGTAACTGATCCCATCACCCCTCTGACACTGATCCCAGCACCCCTCTGCCTCTGATCCCAGCACCCCTCTGCCACTGATCCCACCACCCCTCTGCAACTGATCCCACCAACCCTCTGTCACTGATTCCACCCATCCCTCTGCTACTGGCCCCAACCATCCCTCTGCCACTGGCCACAGCCATCTCTCTGCCACTGGTCCCACCATGCCCCTGATCCCAGCCATCCATATGCCCCTGATCCCAGCCACTGGAGAAAAATGTAGAATTTTTACATAAAAAGTTTTTAACCATCGTAGAAACTAATCAAATCGTGGACAGGGTGTCATAATCGCATTGAATCGTGAGACCAGTGAAGATGCGCACCCCTGCTCACTATGCCCATGAATGCAGCCTCACTGCCCTTCAATGTAGCATTACTGTACCCATCAATACAGACTCACCATTGCCTGGATCACACACGCAGCGGGCATCTCCTGCTGTGTGTCACGGAGTTCTAGACTGGCTCGTGTGGTAGGTGGAACACTGAGCCGAGGCAGGACCTTGTTACAGTGAGCACCGCTGAACACAGACCAAGCTCCGTGACACACAGCAGGAGATGCCCGCTGTGTGTGTGACACACAAGAGGAGGAGGAGAGAGGGAGGGGAGAGCTGCAGCCAGTCCAGCCCTGCCTAGAGACTCGGGGCTATGGACCCCAGATTCAGGGCTACAGCCACGATAGCCACCCCCTAGCGATGCCTCTGTCTGCAGCATCTTTAAAGCCCAACACCGGACATTAAAAAGATATCCCCTAGCAGAGGTTAAAAAAGCAGTTCTTGCTGCAGCACCTACCTCCATTTAGTGCTGTCCCTTGTATTCATTCTTTTTCATCACTTGCTGTCCCAAGTTTCTGAATGACTGAGGACATCCTGTGAGTGCAGGGTGTCATGGACCCATTATCTAAAGGGGCAGTCATCACAGCATCCTGTACTCAATGTGTAATAATGCCAGTGCAGGTCTCTGCATCACTGAGGACCATCCAGGAGATCTGAAGAGGAAGATGTCCCTGTGTGTCATGCGACCAGCCTGAAGACTTATGAAAAAGTCAGGTATAAAAAAAAAATGCAAGTGGGGTGTTTCAGGAGGGAGCAGTGGGGGTGAGAGGAGTAGAGCCAGAGTTGAGTTGGGCTTTAATGGCTTCTTTAATGCAGGCCTATTTAAACCAGTAAAGCACTGACATTTCCTAGCAGTAATAGAGCTTGCCCAGTCACCTCCAACATATTACCACTGGCCAGTGAGGTAGCTGATCATAGTGATGAGTCAATAGGAAAGTGGCAAATGAATGGGTAAGCTTGAATACTACCTAAAAGTGTTGAAGCTTTCCCCATTCAAAATTGCCCACAATTTGGGCATTCAGGAAGCAATTGAAGCAACTGGAGGTATGCAAAAGCACCTCCAGATGCTTGCATGTATCATTGGCCCATATAGCATATTATTTTACTATCATTGTAGGTTTTTAGTTACAAATATGATCTGCAATAAGTAGCTACTCAGCTAAAAGTAACTGCAATAAATATACTTCCTACAATCCAACAAAAACAGAAGAAACCAATCCTAAACTATATTTAAAGCCCAATTCTGGGCAATTAAAAAATGATTCTTTGTAGTCGGGCTGTGCCTGCACTAGACCGGTTCCTGAAGCATCTGCACTGCCACACCACACAGGCCTAGGATCCTGACTTCATAAAGACAATAGCAGGGCCCATAGTCCTGCACTGGATGTGAGAACACTGAAGGATAGTCCACCACCGAATTGGGAGGGAACACTGCCAACCCGGGGAGCGGAGGATCAGGTAAGTAAAACTGTTACTCCTCCCTCCTAGACAAAATGAGCTATTATTCCTTGCATTGTGGGTGCAGCCCCACTGTAAGGGATAATTGTTTTATTTGCCTGGAATTGACTTTAAAGATCATCTATGGATGACCTCAGCTGCATCTTCCTTGAACTTTTGGAAATCATTATTCAACACATTCAACAAAAATTTTCAAGGTATGGGATGTTTGGGTCAATCCTAATGATACCAATTCACAACTGAACTGTGGCTTATCTTTACTACATAAATCCTCTTATTTTTTTATTAATCGGGTAAAGAGATAATGTAGCAGTAGTGCAGTTGACAGATTTACATTTACTGAAGATTGCTATTAATTAAATCTGCCTATTGCTTTGCATCTCTTCAGCCTAGGGAATTCCCCCAATGGCTCTGTTTTGTATATTTTTCTTTAATAACAAACTAATAAAAAACTGTCCCTAATACAATTGATCCCCCTTGTAATGACATCACGTACTAGACACATGAAAAGCTGTAGCTTTCGGCCATCTTGTTCAGGGATCAGACATCAGCCATGACAGTTTGACAGAATAGTTACAGCGCAGCAGTAATCTTAACCCCCTCCCTCCTCCCTTACTTCATGGAATTCCTAAGCTCACTTCAAAAGAACCTTATCTCAGCTTGGAGACCTCAGAAAGCAAGGCTTGGGCCTGTGCCGGGCTGTAAACCATTAATTGAGTTGTGGCAGGATGCCTGGTTCTGCTGTCCAGGCCTATCGTAAAACTATAACCAAATCCATTAAGAATACATAGCATGCCATCAAAGATGCTCAGAATTAATGAGCGTCATAAAGGGGCATTCAGAGCAGAAGTGGCCTTTCAGAGACCTCTGCCCAATTCCAAACTTAAGAAATCCACACGATTCATAAACTAAGACAGGAACATGGCACATTAATAAAAAGTATATATTTGAATGCGGAATTTCATACTGAACAAAGTAAGTCCAGGCATGCCCATGTTCAGACATACCAGAGGGAAGATAGCTGTCAGATGCCTCCTGGGTGACACGCTTATCCAAGCTACACTGTGTTTGGTATTCCTAAACACAAAATTCAATGCTGAACAACAATCTCTCAGTTTCAGGAATGTAATCTATACATATTAGAGGATTTGAATAATGGTATAAAGACTGTGCAAGGGAGGATCATTATACTATCATCCACCCTGGACAGCCCACAGACCCTCCTTATCCATTTGAGTGGTTAGGGGCATATGGCCCCACCACTTTGGTCCCAGAGAAATAGGGAGCTGCAAAGACAGTTTTTAGTTCTCTTTTTACCATCAAACCACGAACATCTGCCAAGTTTGAGAACCATCATCGACCAAGCTCTGTTCACCCAAGGACATTGATTGCACGTATCCTTCCCCATTAATTGTACCTTATCTCTCTGTTGCTGTATATTGTCTTTATTGGCATGCATGTTGCCCTTTGTTGTAATGGCTGTATGTCCGGCCGAAAGCATACACATTGCCCTTTGTTGTAATGGCTGTATGTCTGGCCGGACAACACACACTGTATGCCCGGCTGCAGTGAGAACTTCCACCCTTAGCCTTGTGTGTTATAGCAGTGTGGTGCATGTCTGGTAGCCACACCCCTGACGATGTCAATCTTGTGATGAAACTAGTTGGGTGGGCCAGACGTGCCATACCACGCTCCTACGGCCGTTCGATTTGTTTGCTTGGATCTCCCTATTGCTGCAGCATTGTCTATGCGATCATTTTTATCTACCCAAATGTGAGTGTAATGGCTCTTTTACATATTTAATAAACCCACTACTTAGCTGGATTACGCTATGGTCTCTTGTTTTTATACATTCTCTTGAGGGATAATTGACCAAGATCCACACAGATTCATGCTGCTGAGAGCTCCATATGATCTATCTGGGAAAGTGACCTGTACTCCCCATATGCGGTTATCGGCTCTCCATTAGTTTGGAAGCCAACAAGCTCTGGTAAGCCTCCATCTATTCAGCGGTGGTGGACTCACTGTCAGTGTGTGGGTGTAATTACTCTCCTCCTTTCTTCACATGGTGTTACACTTCCAGTTTCATCTATGGAGGATTTTTTCTATGTGTCCCTTTGAACATTATGGACTTTGTTTACTAGTGCTTGTGTATTAATAACACAGGTTTAAATAGTGAATTGAACATGGACTATTTATTAGATGTATAATGAACATTTAATTTTATCCAATTTGTATTGTTTTAATATTTTTTGATTAGCGCTGCGCATATTGGTTTTATTTGTATTGTGGGGTGATTATCTATTAGCCCGTGCTAGCAGCTATCGTTTTTATATTATGTTAATTTTTATAGTCAATGTTTGAGCATGGATACAACCTTGATTTATTATTTGCTTTATTGTTTTGAAACTATTTTTTTCTGTAAATATTTTATTTGCACCAATTTTGACTTTTTCATTATTAAAACCTTATTTTGGAAAGTGTTAACCTTGTTGCTAAGCTCTTAATGCAAGCTATAAACTAACCTGTTCCTTGAAGAGTGCTACTGTCTAGAATAAGGCCTCTGGAAAGACCTGTCTGTGGTGACAGTGTGTGTTACAGACGATTATTCTAAAATCATAATTGGTATTGCTAAATTGGTGGAAGTCCTGACTCTTCCGGATCAAAGGTCAGTGGTGGCAGTGAAAGGGTTAATTGCTTAAATTAGCCCGGTGACAATCGCTCTCAGGCTACTGCCACCTAGATTGTGGTCCCACAAGCTGGAAAATCTTTGTGCTGAATGCAGCTGAGAGTTGCATTGTTACATTAGTGACAGCGCAGTGTGAGATTGGCCGGTCCTCTGTCACGAGTTAGGGCAGGGATCTGATACCCCCGTTCGTCACACCCCTCATAAGATAGATTTATTCAGTGAAATCAAAAGTTATTTTCCTTGTAATAGATGTAATAGGTGTATCTGTATCACAAATGGAAGCAGATGTCCCAAATCTATGCATTTTCGCTTTGAAGCAACTGATAAAATTAAGCATAGATTATTTCATCTCCTGTAATACTAATTATGTTGTATACCTACTACAATGTCCTTGTGGCAAACAATATGTGGGTACCATAAGGAGACACTTTTGAAAATACCATTCGAGAAACCCTAAGGGTCTTACGTTTATTGGAATAGACATTTACACACACACAACAGATAGAAGTTCCTGTAACTGGATTAGAGAAGTTTCAAAAATGGAAATGCGTCGGACTTTCAAATAAAAAATGTTTGCACCACATGGCCTAGACATAGAATGGGCTGTTTTATAGATACCAGATAATTGCAATAGGGAAGAAACATATTCAATTATTTTGCATTATGGGTTTATTTTAAATATTTGTTATATTTCTATTTTTTAATCTATGTATTTCTAATTATAGAATCTATGAGTGGTGCCGATATGTATCTCTGTAATGAACTATTTCTATTTTTAGCAGTGAATTTATCATCAGGGATTGGTTATCCATGATAATGTTTATCTGTTTTTATTTAATTAACGTATGTGAATTTTAATGATCATTCTTAAATGTTTATGCAAGCTCTTAGTCTTTATATATTTTTTTAACTTGGTTTCTATAATTTCCAGATTAATACTTTTGTCTGTTAACAATTTCTTGATTAGTATGTTGGCCATTGGATGTGTTTTATAACTAATATCATCAGCGCTCTATCGATTTACCTTGGTAGGGCTTAAGCCAGAATTGTTGCTGAATTACCTTATCAGAATGACAGTGAGCTACATTAACATGGCAAAGGTCAGACGTTAGAGGTCCCTGAAGATGTTCTACTGGATGAAACGCGTAGGACGGAGCTCTACTGCTAGCATCATAGCTGCTGCATTGGGTCCTGATCAGCGGCCATACACGTGAGCTTTATACACTGGATTTTTTGCTTTTAAGCTGTTTTAATACCTGGATGTTTTCATAAATTATACTGCACTATGGTCCTGCTTTGTTTGCTCTGTGTGTGAGCTTTGCAGCATAACCACTATTCAGTGTGTATATCACTGGGAGCAGCAGGACAGGATTGTGACCGGTTTTATGTTGCATCTCTGCTGGCTGGCTGAGAAGGAAAGAGTGGCTATGGGAAATTAGTGTGCTTTGATGTGCGCTTTATATATACAGTGTATATAAATATATATATATATATATATATATATATATATATATATATATATATAATTATATGTGACATATATATTTCGCGTGTAGTTTCGTGTGATTAAAGGGTATCGGTGAGAAAGGAAGAGTCGGTCGGTCGTCTCTACGTTGTATTTTGGCCAGTGTTAGGACAGGACGACGAGGGTCACTATATGTGTGACTTATCACCAATACGACGTTTCGAGTGTGTGTCTCGTTTGTTTCGTCCTGGTATCACGTCATATTAAATACTTTTGTAGGTCCATAATTTTGTCGAATTTTCGTTTTTTAGGTCACATATTTCGAGTGCACATACCGGCGACTAGTCCTGGGTTACGGTGTATATAAATATATATATATATATATATATATATATATATATATATATATAATTTATATATATATACATTATATCTATACACACGCCGCCACTTTATTAAGCACACCTTTTCAATTGCTTGGTAACACAAATTGCTAATCTGCCAATCATATGGCAGAAATGCATTTAGGCATCTAGATGTTGTGAAGATGACTTGCAGAGGTTCAAACCGAGTATCAGAATAGGGAAGAAAGGGGATTTAAATTACTTTGAACATGGCATGGTTATTGCTGCCAGATGGGCTGCTCTGAGTATTTAAAAAACTGCTGATCTACTGGGATTTTGTGGATGAAAATACCTTGTTGATGTCCGAGGTCAGAGGAGAACGGGCACACTGGTTTGAGATGATAGAAAGGCAACAGTAACTCAAATAACCACTCGTTACAACCAAGGTATGCAGAATATCATCTCTGAACACACAACACATTGAAGCAGATGGGCTACAGCAGCAATAGACCACACCGGGTGCCACTCCTGTCAGCTAAGAACAGGAAACTGAGGCTACAATTCACACAGGCTCACCAAAATTGGACAATAGAAGATTGGAAAAATGTTGCCTGGTCTGATGAATCTCGATTTCAGCTGTGACATTCAGATGGCAGGGTCAGAATTTGGTGTAATCAACATGAAAGCATGGATCCATCCTGCATTGTATCAACACAGTTCAGGCTCCAGTGGAGGTGGTAGTATAATGGTGTGGGGGCAGGGCTGGACTGGGACTAAAATTTGGCCCTGGACTTCATCCAGACCGGCCCACTTTAATTGAATAAAATGCTGTCCCCCACCCCCCCAAAAAAAATCACGCCCACCAAAAGGCCCCCACATCCATTATTGTATATTATGAGATGGTGAGATAGGTGGAAGTGAGAGAGAGGGGGTGAGTATTAGGCCCCTTTCACACTGAGCGGATCCGCTCAGCGGGGTCCACCAGCTCAGCGAGAGATCTCTCCGATGATCTCCGCTGAGTCGAAGGATGACCGCTCCGTCTCTGCACAATGTGCAGGGATGGACCTGTCAGCTCCCTGCTGTATTCTATGGGCAGATCGGATGAAAACGGATCCACCTGTCCATTTTCATCCGATCTCATCCAATCCGATCCACTAGACGGATGGTGAATGCATCACCCATACGTCTATTGTAGCGGATCTTGATGGATCAGATGGCAG
>BLSH010436130.1:0-11785 GCA_018402905.1 Glandirana rugosa
TACCTCTGGTGTGCCCCACTTGCAGCAAATCTGGCGAAACACCTCTGGATGCAGGGACCATTCCCCTTGGTCCAGTGTCTGACGACTGAGAAAGTCTGCCTGCCAGTTCTCTACTCCCGGAATAGATTGCGGAGAGTGCCGGAACGTGTTGTTCTGCCCAGCGGAGAATCAGAGCAGCTTCTGCAGCTCCCGCTGAACTCCTTGTCCCTCCCTGATGGTTCACATATGCCACTGCTGTGGCGTTGTCCGATTGAACCCGGACAGGGAGGCCCTGCAGCCTTGTCAACCAACGGGACAAGCAAAGATTGATCGCTCTCAGTTCCAACACATTTATCGGAAGTCGAGCTTCCTGAGCTGACCAACGGCCCTGGACAGACAACTGACCCAACACCCCTCCCCAGCCCTTCAGGCTGGCATCCGTCGTCACAATTGACCAGTTGAGGGGAAGAAAAGACTTTCCCAGAGTCAATGCTGGAGCCCGGAGCCACCAAGTCAGTGATCCCCTGGTCTGGTGGTCCAAACGGATCAGTCTGTCCAGAGAAAAAGGAGATTTGTCCCATTTTGACAGAATCGCCTTCAGCAAGAGCCGGGTGTGACTCTGGGCGTAAGGAATTGCCTCGAAGGATGAAAACCATGAGACCCAAGACCCGCATGCAGAACCTTAGGGAGGACCTCCGGCGCGACAGCAGGGTCCTCACCGCCGCTTGCAGCCCCAATAGTTTGTTGGGAGACAAGAACACCATCGCCTGAGTCGTGTCTAGAATTAGACCGAGGTACTCCAGGCGACATGAGGGGGCAAGCGAGGACTTTTGCAGGTTGATGAGCCAACCGAAGTCTCTTAGTGTGGAGGCCGTGATTGACACATCCTCCTTCAAGGACACTACCGACTCCGCCCTCAAGAGCAGGTCGTCGAGGTATGCTACCACTGCGATACCTCTCCGCCTTAGCAGTGCTAGGACAGGTGCCAACACCTTGGTGAACACCCTGGGAGCCGAGGCCAGACCGAATGGTAGGGCCACAAACTGGTAGTGCAGGTCTCCCACTGCGAAACGCAGAAAAAGCTGGTGTTTTTGGCAGATGGGAACGTGCAGATAGGCGACCCTGATGTCCAGGGATGCTAAGAATTCCCCTTGATGTAGGGCGGCAACGACCGAGCGAATGGACTCCATCTTGAACCTTTGTGCTTTGACAAAACAGTTCAGAGCTTTTAGATCCAGAATCGGCCTGACCCCGCCCTTTTTGGGCACCACAAAGAGGTTTGAGTAAAAGCATGTCTGGGGGTAGAGGTTTGAACTCCGGTAACCGGTGGACACCACATCCAGGACCCACCGATCGGAGATGTGAGCTGTCCAGCAGTCCGCAAACTCCAGTAACCGGCCCCCCACCCAACATATGGGCGGGGGCAACCCGTCACGCTGAGGAGGGCTTATCCTCCGCTTTTCCGGGCTCACGATGCCAGGTTCTCTTACCAGACCCAGCCGGGGCCTTACCGGACTTGGAACCCGCCCCGGCTGTACCTGAGGCATGAAAATACTTCTTCTGCCCAGAAAAGGAGGGACCCTGACGTCTGCGAAAGTCCCGTCGTTTGGGTTCCGGAAGAAAGAGACTCTTTCCCCCCGTGAAATCTTTAATGATTTCGTCCAGCTGAGGTCCAAACAAACGACCCCCCTGGAACGGAAGGTCAGTGAGGCGTTTTTTAGACGCCTGATCACCCGACCAAGACCTCAGCCACAACACCCGTCTGATAATAATAGTAAAGGCTTTTTACTTTTAAATTTTAGACAGCATGGTCATGATGTCCAGCAGGGAGTCGCACAAATAATGGATTTCATCCATCGCATGTTGCAAATTATGCAACTCATTCTTTGCACAATTGCAACTCAAATTTTTGCACACTGAGGAGAGGCACTCAGAAAGGGACTGCGCTGACATTGCTGAGGCCAAGGCTGGCCGCATAGCAAAACCTGCCACCTGAAATATAGCCTTTGACACCATTTCCGTGCAGCGATCCGTCGGGTCCTTAAAAGAGGGTGAACCCTCCACAGGAAGGGTGTTAGCCTTATTCAGACGGGCCACCGGTGGGTCCACCGAGGGGGAAGCCCACCGTGTTAGGAAAGCATCCTCAAAGGGATAGCGCACTGCAAAACGCTTAGGCAAGGTGAAGGGATTTTTGGGGGAACCCCATTCCTTAAAAACAGCCCGTTCAAAAAATTGAACATAGGGAAAAGCCCTAGGGGCCTTAGGAGGCTTCATAGACCCACAGACATAAGTGAAAGTCTGCGCCTCCTCAGGCTGAGCAAGGCACATAGCCTGGCGAATGTTAGCAATAAGGGCCACTACAATTGCCTTGTCGCGCGCCACTGAGGCCCCCTGGTCCTCCTCAGCTTCAGAAAGGACCAATTCGCCCTCAGAATTCCGCGGGGGTCCCCATGGCAACCGAGGCGACCCCATGATCTGAATCTTCACCTGAGGAGACATGGGGGGGCCAAGCGCTTAGCGGGGGGCTCAGGGGCCGTAGCAGTAAACTTAGGAATGAATTCCACAAAAAGAGCCCGCAGGAGGTCCAAAGTGACCGCAGGGGCTTGTGCGGAGCTTTGCTCATCTGTCTCCATTACAGAGGGCGCTGCAGGGTCCATGGCCACCGCGTCGCCGTCCCCAGACATAGCCTGAATGGGACACCCTCCCCACGTATCACCACCACCACCTAAGACCACCCAGGGAACCTGGGGGGACAAGCCCACTAAAAACAACACCCCAAGGAGCCAGCCAAACCTGCTGCTTCTAGCCCTGTAGCCTGTCAGCGCTGTGAGGGAAAAAAGGCGCTTCTGAGGACTGTATCACACATGCAGCTGCACTTCTCTGAGGAGAATTTACAGAGTGTAATACCAAAAACTGCCACCGGGGAGAAAATGGCGCTCGTGCAGCATAAACCAGCCCCACAAAATGGCTGCGGTTAATTTTTTAAAAGTGTGCGAGCGAACCTTCCCCAGTGATGCAGTATAGGTCCCAGAGCCTTAAAAGACACAACGCGACGCCGCGCAAACACAGCAGACCAGGGGGGGGCGGAGGTGGGGGGTGGGGGGAAGGAGGGGGGCACGCAATAAAAAAAGTGTCCCCTTGACAGGGAAAGAAGCTACCACCAATAAATAATTACTGCCCCGGATGTCGCCCCCCCACGTCCTAAGGGCGGGGGAGGGGTCCACTCACCAGTCCGACGGGCGTTGCGGGTAGCCACCCGAAGCAGACTTACCCCCTTGTCCCGGGAAGGATTGCTGCTGGCCAAGGCCACTGGAAAGGCAAAAGCCAGACACTGGGCACAAGTGGCAACAGCCACAGGCCTCCCGCACGGAACGGCCCCTGAACGACGCAGCCCTGACATTTAAGGGTAGGTCGTCAGGAGGTGGCCGGTCAGGGCAAAGCTTTGGATTCGTGATATCCTCTCTATGCCAAGACCGGCTACTTCATAGAAGTCTTCATCATTTTCAGAAAAAGAAAAAAATTACATGCAGAAAAAAACGCAGGTCCCATAAGGGAACCCAGTCAAATCCTTTGCACTAGGCAAACAAAACTGTATGCCATTGGCCAGCAGGGGGTTTTATAGGCTCAGGTGAGGACGGCCCCCATGGGAGGGGCCAGCCTATCCCTGATGCTTTTGCATCTGTTTTGCCTAGTCACTCCTGATAGGACGACATAAAACCCACGTGTCAATTAAGAAGAGCTGCGTCTGTCAGTGAACGTAAGAGAAAAATTTGTTTTTTTTATATATATTTTTTGATTTGTACAGTCCGGTCCATAAATATTGGGACATCGACACAATTCTAATCTTTTTGGTTCTATACACCACTACAATGGATTTGAAATGAAATGAACAAGATGCGCTTTAACTGCAGACTTTCAGCTTTAATTTGAGGGTATTTACATCCAAATCAGGTGAACGGGGAAGGAATTACAACAGTTTGTATATGTGCCTCCCACTTTTTAAGGGACCAAAAGTAATGGGACAGATTAACAATCATAAATCAAACTTTCACTTTTTAAAACTTGGTTGCAAATCCTTTGCAGTCAATTACAGCCTGAAGTCTGGAACGCATAGACATCAGCAGATGCTGGGTTTCATCCCTGGTGCCAGGGTTCTACTACAACTGTCTTTAGTTCCTGCTTGTTCTTGGGGCATTTTCCCTTCAGTTTTGTCTTCAGCAAGTGAAATGCATCCTCAATCGGATTCAGGTCAGGTGATTGACTTGGCCATTGCATAACATTCCACTTCTTTCCCTTAAAAAACCCTCTGGTTGCTTTCGCAGTATGCTTCGGGTCATTGTCCACCTGCACTGTGAAGCGCCATCCAATGAGTTCTGAAGCATTTGGCTGAATATGAGCAGATAATATTGCCCGAAACACTTCAGAATTCATCCTGCTGAAAAAAAAGTAAGAAATATTAAAAAAAAAAAAAAAAAAAGAAATATTGTTTTTTTTGTTGTTTATAGCGGTGATCAGAAATGACGCAGAGGTGATCAAATACCACTAAAAGAAAGCTATTTCGTTTGGGTACAACATCGTGTGACCGTGCAATTGTCAGTCAAAGCAATGCAGTGCTGAATCGCAAAAAGTGCTCTGGCCCTAACATGGGAAATCCTTCCGGGGCTGAAGTGGTTAAGCAGCTCAGTCAAAATGAATGGACTGTAATGAATTCCGTGCCTGAAAATGTCAGTACTGATGCATTTTTTGCAAGGTACCACACTGCACACTGAAAGTTGGTGTCAGTGACCACAATAATAAGCCCCAACATTGGTGTCAGTGGATGTAATAGCCCCTTCCCTCCCGTGTTGGTGTCAGTGTTGTGAAGCACCCTCCTAGGTGAGGTTGCTAGTGAAGCTGATGTAAATTTAGTCTTTTTGGCTTTTCTGTGGCCAGTGGAGCCAAGTGTGATTATTTTTCTCTGGCTGCAGGCTCCACTACTTCTTCCTGCCTTCTAGGAGGTTCTAGAATGTAGAAAAAAATGAAATATTCACTCCAATGGCCACATCCGTAATATTGCAGATTTGAAGAATAAAAAAATAAGGACCATAATCCTTATAGGTCAGACTTTTTAGGCACCCCAGACTCAAACATTGAATATATAAAAAATATAAACTTTATTGATACAAAAAAATATATATATTGAAAAAAGAGACAAACAGCACGTCATGTGAGAGCAATGAGCCCCTGTGCATTCTAGAATGTCGTTAGCTGGAAGGAGCAGACCCTGAGCTTGAATATTTATGGAACTCTAGCCAATCCCTGGGAGCTTTGCCATGAAGGTGGAAATAGACCCCATAAATAATCTAAAACCTGGAGCAGCCAGGTTCTTGCCTTGGAGGAAGAGATCCCAGCCTAGAAGGCTGTCCTTCAGGGCAAGCCAACTGAAAGCCTGCAGAGAATTCACTGAGGTCCCAGCTATGCTACAGTGCCTTGAAAAAGTAAACATACCCCTTGAAATTTTCTACATTTTGTCATGTTACAACCAAAAACGTAAATATGTTTTATTGGGATTTTATGTGATAGACCAACACAAACTGGCACATAATTGTGAAGTGGAAGGAAAATGATAAATGTTTTTTTTAATGTTTTACAAATAAATATTTGAAAAGTGTGGCATGCATTTGTATTCAGACCTTTGTACTTTGTAGAACCACCTTTCATTGCAATTACAACTGCGAGTCTTTTTGGGGATGTCTCTACCAGCTTTGCACATCTAGAGAGGACATTTTTGCCCATTCTTCTTTGCAAAATAGCTCAAGCTCTGTTAGATTGGATGGAGAGCTTCTGGGTACAGCAATGTTCAAGTCTTGCCATAAATTCTCAATTTAATTTAGGTCTGGACTTTGACTGGGTGATTCTAACACATGCATATGCTTTGATCTAAGCCATTCCATTGTAGCTCTGTCTGTATGTTTAGGGTCATTGTCCTGCTGGAAGGTGAACCTCCGCCCAGCCTCAAGTCTTTTGCAGACTCTAACAGGTTTTCTTCTAAGATTGCCCTGTATTTGGCTCCATCCATCTTCCCATCAACTTCGATCAGCTTCCCTGTACCTGATGAAGAAAAGCATCCCCGCAACATGATGCTGCCACCAAAATGTTTCACTGTGGGGATGGTGTGTTCAGGGTGATGGCTTTCTTTCAACAATGGCTTTCTTCTTGCCACTCTTCCATAAAGGCCAGATTTGTGGAGTGAATGACTAATAGTTGTCCTAGACAGATTCTCCCAGCTGAGCTGTGGATCTTTGCAACTCATCCAGAGTTACCATGGGCCTCTTAGCTACTTCTCTGATTAATGCTCTCCTTGCTCGGCCTGTCAGTTTAGGTGGACGGCCATGTCTTGGTAGTGAGTAGAAATATAGGGGTCTAATAATGTTGAGCTACAGTGGGGCAAAAAAGTATTTAGTCAACCACCAATTGTGCAAGTTCTCCCACTTAAAAAGATGAGAAAGGGCCTGTAATTTTCATCATAGGTACACTTCAAATATGAGAGACAGAATGAGAAAAAAAAATCCAGAAAATCACATTGTCTGATTTTTTAAAGAATGTATTTGCAAATTATGGTGGAAAATAAGTATTTGGTCAATAACAAAAGTTCAAATACTTTGTTATATACCCTTTGTTGACAATGACAGAGGTCAAACATTTTCTGTAAGTCTCCACAAGGTTTTTACACACTGTTGCTGGTAGTTTGGCCCATTCCTCCATGCAGATCTCCTCTAGAGCAGTGATGTTTTGGGGCTTTCGCTGGGCAACACGGATTTTCAACTCCCTCCAAAGATTTTCTATGGGGTTGAGATCTGGAGACTGGCTAGGCCACTCCAGGACCTTGAAATGCTTCTTATGAAGCCACTCCTTCATTGCCTGGGCGGTGTGTTTGGGATCATTGTCATGCTGAAAGACCCAGCCACGTTTCATCTTCAATGCCCTAGCTGATGGAAGGGGGTTTTTACTCAAAATCTCACAATACATGGCCCCATTCATTCTTTCCTTTACATGGATCAGTCGCCCTGGTCCCTTTGCAGAAAAACAGCCCCAAAGCATGATGTTTCCACCCCCATGCTTCACAGTAGGTATGGTGTTCTTTGGATGCGACTCAGCATTCTTTTTCCTCCAAACACGACAAGTTGAGTTTTTACCAAAAAGTTCTATTTTGGTTTCATCTGACCATATGACATTCTCCCAGTCCTCTTCCGGATCATCCAAATGCTCTCTAGCAAACTTCAGATAGGCCCGGACATGTACTGGCTTAAGCAGGGGGGCATGTCTGGCACTGCAGGATTTGAGTCCCTGGCGGCGTAGTGTGTTACTGATGGTAGCCTTTGTTACTTTGATCCCAGCTCTCTGCAGGTCATTCACTAGGTCCCCCCGTGTGGTTCTGGCATTTTTGGTCACCGTTCTTGTGATCATTTTAACCCCACGGGGTGAGATCTTGCGTGGAGCCCCAGATCGAGGGAGATTATCAGTGGTCTTGTATGTCTTCCATTTTCTAATAATTGCTCCCACAGTTGATTTCTTCACACCAAGCTGCTTACCTATTGCAGATTCAGTCTTCCCAGCCTGGTGCAGGTCTACAATTTTTTTTCTGGTGTCCTTTGACAGCTCTTTGGTCTTTGCCATAGTGGAGTTTGGAGTCTGACTGTTTGAAGTTGTGGACAGGTGTCTTTTATACTGATAATGAGTTCAAACAGGTGCCATTAATACAGGTAATGTATGGAGGACAGAGGAGCCTCTTAAAGAAGAAGTTACAGCTCTGTGAGAGCCAGAAATCTTGCTTTTTTGTAGGTGACCAAATACTTATTTTCCACCATAATTTGCAAATAAATCCTTTAAAAAAATCCTTTAAAAATCAGACAATGTGATTTTCTGGATTTTTTTTCTCATTCTGTCTCTCATAGTTGAAGTGTAACTATGATGAAAATTACAGGCCTCTCTCATCTTTTTAAGTGGGAGAACTTGCACAATTGGTGGCTGACTAAATACTTTTTTGCCAGACTGTATGTATATATACTGCAACTTTAAAAAATTAGATTGCACTTGCTTGTTTCTTTAAGACACAGAATTTTAAGGCAAGGATGGCCTTCACTGCTAAGACTAAAAGCACTAGTTCACCCCCTTCTGACTTTTTATCAAAAAAACTGTTTAAACTAGAACTGTCATGGTGCTGCCCATCTATTGTTTCACTTTCTATCGGTCACGTGGGAAAACCACCTATTTAAATTCTTGACTGGAAATAAAAGATATGGACACTGATTGGACTAAGTATTATAATCACACCTAGAATACACTATTAACACACCCAGATCTTATGCATATTCATAAGTATATAATGTATAACCTGTAATCATAACGTTAGAACCACATTCATTCTTCCTCAGTTTGCATGAATTGAGCTATTGTGTTTTTTTTATTCTTCACTGCAGTAAATAAAGCACCTTTTGATTTGAATCTACTATCTCATCTGAAAGGTCTTGTTTTAAGACTCCCTAAACGGATTAAACAGTAGGTTTGCAGTTGTGCCATACTCTCCATTTTCGGGTGATGGATTGAACAGTGCATTATGAGATGTTCAAAGCTTGGCATACTTTTTTAAAACCTAACCCTGCTTTAAACTTCTCCACAACTTTATCTCTGACCTGTCTGGTGTGTTCCTTGGTCTTCATGATACGGTTTGTTCACTAAGGTTCTCTAACAAACCTCTGAGGTCTTCACAGAAAAGCTGTATGTAAGCAGTGGAATTAGCATGGTTGTATTATAGAGGGAAACACACTGCGTGGTCAGCAGGGGTGGGCTGGGCTGGGGGCAGGGATGCAATTGCCCCCTGTGCTGTCCAAAGTCTGTTGTGCACACAGGGGGGATTAGAGACAGATGACAATTGTGACTCTTCCTCCAACAGATGAAAAAGCTGCTCTCCTTCCCTCTCCCTGCTGCCAGCTTTTATCTGCTAAGAAAGAGACAGTCGTACCTCACTAATCCCCCTCGCTGTGTGGGGCCTCCTCCTCTCAGCACTGGAGTTTGTTATCTCTAACTTAGGCTCCATGCACACTGGCTTAAAAAAAATGTTGCTTCTACAGGAGTTTAGTGTTTTGCCTGTAGAAGCAGCTCAATGTTATCCTATGTGTCCATACACATTAGGAAAATTACAGGCATATTTTAAGTTCAATGTTTAAAGACAGAAAAAAAATCCTTCTAAACTTGTCTAAACTTTGTACAAAAAATGTTCTATGTGAGGGTTTCTTTCTGCCAATTGAACTGGAGTTTTTTAAGCCCAGTGTGCATGGAGCTTAACTTTTTTTCTCTCCCTCTGTCCCTCTGATCCCGGAGCCTGTATATTTTTTTCATCTCATCTTCATTTTTATTTATTAACTTGGTTTTATCTTTTAGATTTAGTAGGGATTCTGTGAGTTATGTTGTATTTGTGTCTGCTAATAGTTTTATTGTATTTTTAGCGAAATATAGCTTTAATACTTTCTTGGTGGGGGGGGCTGTCAGATAGAAATCGCGGGGCCCCGTACAGATTATCAGCAGCCCTGTGTGTTGCCAGTTCAGTACTGCGCATGTGCAGTTCCTGAGCTGGCCGAGTGCAGCAGCTCCATCCAATACTGTGAGCGATGTGTTCTGTCACAGACAGGGCTGACAATCTGTGTTACAGAGCGCAGCCCAGCCCCTCCCTCCTCCATAGGAATGGCTGGCAGAGGCTGGGACTGCTCTCTTTCCCTGCCCACACTCCAAGCCCGTGTGCTGCATTGCTGTCTGTGAAGAGGATGTGTGGGTGGGAAAGTTAAAACTGAGTAGTCAGCTCCAATCCAGTGAGCCCCCTGGCTGGGACCATCCAACGTTAGTGCGCTTCTCCCTCCCTTCCTACTCGCTCTCTCCCAAATCCCTCTCCCTCTCCTCTCTGCTGCTAAAGAATTCTATTTCTAGCAGCCTGTGACAGTACCTAACCCTATGTGCTATGTAATGGGCTCACACTGGTGTGCTGTGCTTTGTCTGCAGTGCTGGTGTACTGGCAGTCTTCCTGCATGGTGCCCCTAGCCCCATAGACCTCTCTTAGGTTGGACATTATCACTGCATGTTCTGAAAGTGCACAGGGGATTTTAAGCCACCCACCAAAATAAAGAGGGATTTCTACACTGACACCAATGCAATAGGAGAATTTACGCCAACCACCAGTGTAAGGGGGAATATACAATGACCTCCATGTAAGGGGAAATGTACACTGACAACCACTGTTGAGGAGATTTGTACTGACCACCAATGTAAGGTGACACTTGTACACTGACCACCAATGTAAGGTGCAACTTTTACAACGACCACCAATTTTAGAGAAGATTTACACTGACCACCAATGTAAGGGAAAATCTGCACTTACCACCAATGTAAAGGGAAATATACACTGATCACCAATTTAATGAAGATTGTACACCGACAACCAATGTAAGGGAGGGGGGGCTGTCACAATGGCCACTTGTGTGAATGAAAGGATTGTACACCAAGCCCCAATGTAATGAGAAGATTTACACTGACCACCGATGTAACTGAGAGATTTAGCCTGCGTTCACATTTCTTTGTGTTGGAAACACATGCAAAATCGCTTTCCTGACACCACAGAAACGTGCTGCCCTTTAGCAGATACACTGCAGTGCCATTTTTGTTACTAACACCCTCATGCATCTGATACCTGATGAGATGTTCGTATTTACATCCACCAAAATTCCCAGTGCCTTTTGCAAATGAAGGCGTGATCACATGTAAACAAGCCGGCGGAAGCGCCGGCTTTTCTCTCTCCTCTCCACACCGATCGGTGCAGTGTGAGAGGAGAGAGGGGGGAGAGAGGAGGTGCTGCAGCGCTGTGGGCGATGTGTAATGCCCACAGCGCTGCTAGGTGACAGTTGGCAACCGCAACCCCCACCATCCATACACTACTCACCCAGCCTTCCACCACCCACCCAGCGATCATCACCCAGCCACCCAGCCATCCACCCATCCTCACCCAATCCATCCTCACCCACCCACCCACCCATCCATCCATGCTCACCCATCCATCCATCCATGCTCACCCATCCAGCCATGCATGCTCATCCACCCAGCCGTGCTCACCCATCCATCCATCCATGCTCACCTACCCAGCCGTGCTCAACCATCCATCCATCTGTGCTCCCCATCCATCCATGCTCACCCATCCATCCATGCTCACCCATCCATGCTCACCTAGCCATTCATCCATGCTCACCCAGCCATCTATCCGTGCTCACCCACCCAGTCGTGCTCACCCATCCATCCATGCTCACCCACCCATCCATCCATCCATGCTCACCAATCCATGTTCACCCACCCAGCCGTGCTCAGCCAGCCATCCCTCCATGCTCACCCATCCATCCATCCATCCATGCTCACCCACCCAGCCGTGCTCACCCAGCCATCCATCCATGCTCACCCACCCAGCCGTGCTCACCCAGCCATCCATCCATGCTCACCCAGACATCCATCCATGCTCACCCACCCAGCCGTGCTCACCCATCCATCCACCCATGCTCACCCATCCATCCATGCTCACCCAGCCATCCATCCGTGCTCACCCACCCATCCGTGGCTCATCCATCCCCATCCATGGCTCATTTGTGCCTCATTCATGCTCATCCATACCACATCAGTTCTCATCCGTGACACATCCATGCCACTACAGTGCCCATCCGACCGTCACATCACCGTACCTACCCGTGACATCACCGTGCCTACCCGTGACATCACCGTACCTACACAGTGCCTA
>BLSH010436130.1:15809-27190 GCA_018402905.1 Glandirana rugosa
ATCCCCCCCCCCCCCCCCCTCTGCTCAAGCCCCTCGGGCAGTGGGCCCGGGAAAGACCATTGGAGCTATTTTGGAGCCTTCCAGCCCGATGTTCCACTGAGAACTTAAATGGCTGTAGGGCCAGGAACCACCTAGTCTTCCCCTATTTCTCTCCCGGTTGTTACACATCCACTTAAGGGGGGCATGGTCGGAGACTAGCCTGAATGACCTTCCCAGCAGGTAGTATTTTAGGGCCTCTAAGGCCCACTTGATAGCCAGGCACTCCTTCTCCACAATGGAATAATTCCTTTCATGCCTATTAAGCTTCCTGCTTAAGTAGACAACCAGGTGCTCCTCACCGTCTCTGATCTGGGACAGAACAGCACCTAGTCCCACCTCAGAGGGGTCGGTTTGAACCATAAACTCCTTTGTGAAGTCTGGGGTCAGGAGCACTGGCTGTACACAAAGGGCTTGCTTCAATTTCTGGAAGGCCCTCTTGGCTTTGGGATTCCACTTAACCATTCCCGACCCTCTACTCTTTGTTAGATTGGTCAGATGGATGGCAATTGTGGCAAAGTCTGGGATGAACCGTCGGTAATACCCTGTAATCCCCAGGAAGGCACAAACCTGTTTCATGTTCACGGGTTGAGGCCACTTTTAAATGGCTCCTATCTTATTGGTCTGGGGCTTTATCAGACCCCAACCAATAACATACCCAAGGTATTTGGCCTCCTCCAGACCTATGACACACTTTTTCAGGTTGGCTGTTAAACATGCTACCCTCAGCGAATCTACCACTGCCTGCATTCGGGGCAGATGTGATTCCCAATCTGGGCTGTGGGTGACATCATCCAGATAGGCCGCTGCATAGAGCCGATGCGGCCTCAAAGTTTAGTCCATCATTATCTGACATGGCGCAGGGGCCCCATGCAGACCAAATGGCATTCACTTGTATTGGAAGGACCCCCTGACTCCGTTAGGGGGATCTGCCAGTATCCCTTAGTTAGGTCTAGGGTTGTTATATACCGGGCACCTCCCAACCTATCCACAAGTTTGTCAACTCGCGGCATCGGTTATGCGTCAAATTTAGACATGTCATTCAGCTTCCTGAAATCGTTACTGAATTGGATAGTGCCATCGGGCTTTGGGACAAGTATTATTGGGCTCGACCAGGCGCTGTTGGACTCTATCATGTCTAACTCCAACATGGTTTTTATTTCTCTCGCCACCACCTCTCGTCTAGCCTGAGGTATTCGGTAGGGTTTTACAGTTACACGGACCCCTGGTTCCGTGATTATGTCATGTTGTAGTACAGTGGTCAGTCCGGGTAGGGAAGAGAAAAAGCCTCTATTTTTATTGACAAATTCCTTAACGTTTTGTTACATCAGAGACAAGGACTCGGTTATGGGGACATCCGGGGTCAGGGGTGACCTGTCCTCTTGGGGAGTGGGCGCTGCCAATATACTCTCTCTGTCCTTCCACGGTTTTAGGAGATTGACATGGTAAATCTGCTCCGGTTTCCTTTTCCCAGGCTGGTAAACTTTGCAGTTTACTACCCCTACTCTTTCCCTAATCTCAAAGGGACCCTGCCACTTTGCAAGGAATTTACTTTTGACCGTGGGGACTAGCACCTGCACGCTGTTCCTGGGGTTGAAAGTTCAGGTTTTGGTACCCCGATTATAAACCCTTCTCTGGGCCTCCTGGGCTTGCTCCATATGCTCTCGTGCAAGGGGCAAGACAGCTGCAATTCGATCTTGCATCAAGGAGACGTGCTCTATGATGCTTCTATATGGGGTGGCCTCTCCCTCCCACGTCTCCTTTGCGACACCTAGCAGCCCCCTGGGATGTTTACCATACAAGAGTTCAAATGGGGAATACCCCGTAGACGCCTGCGGAACCTCTCATATGGCAAACATGAGGTATGGCAGCAAAAAATCCCAATTTCGCCCATCTTTATCCACCACCTTTTTTAGTATACTCTTGAGGGTCTTGTTAAACCTTTCCACCAGACCGTCAGTTTGGGGGTGGTAAACAGAGGTCAGAGATGGGAGATTTTGTACAATTTGCACAATTCTCTGGTCACTCTGGATATGAACAGGGTACCCTGATCCATCAAGATCTCTTTAGGGATCCCCATCCGACTAAACACCTGGACCAGCTCCTTGGCGATAGTCTTAGCAGAGGTGTTCCGCAAGGGTATGGCCTCAGGATAGCGGGTCGCATAGTCCAGGATCACCAGGATGTGCTGGTGTCCCCAAGCAGATTTTACTACTGGTCCCATGAGATTCATGCCAATTCGCTCAAATGGCACTTCAATTATGGTAAGCGGGACAACGGGACTGCGAAAATGGGGGTGACGAGGCTGTCATATGACACTCCGGGCATGATTCACAGTATTTGACTTCTGCATACATCCCAGGCCAGAAGAATCTCTGGGTTATTCTCTCCCTGATTTTCTCCATACCCAGATGTCCCCCCATTACATGCCCATGGGCCAGATCTAGCACCATCCTGCGGAAGGGGTTTGGGAATCACTAGCTGTTCCACTTCGTCCTCCCTGTGTTTCACCACCTGATACAACAAATTATTTTTAAGCGCCATGTAGGGAAAAGACACCCCCCCAATTAGGGTCCACAGGTTCCCCATCCATCACCTTTACGTTTTCTCTGGCTCTAAGGAGAGTGACATCCCATAGTTGTTCTGTACAGAAGTCCTCTCTCCGGAACTCAGGCACTGCATTCGATTCACTCTGTCAGGGTCAGAGAAATTGTCTGGGTCATTAGCCCCCCACTGTGAGCTATCTTCCAGCTCCTCCGGCTTCCCAGCCAGTACAGGGTCTTCTCCCTCCTCGGACCTGCCACCAGTCGTCCCTTCCATTTGGCAAAACGGGTCTGGCGAGAGATCCCGTGCTTCCGAAGCAGGGGGAGCTCTATCCTCCAGACTCGCTGTGCCTTCCCATAACCTCCAAAAATGGGGAAAATCACTGCCCACTAGGGCATCATGAAGTAGTGAAGGTAACACCCCCACTGAATGAGTCACACTACCGCAAGGGGTGTCAATCTCAACCACCGCTGTCTGGTAGTCACAAGTGTCCCCATGGATGCAGATGACTCCAACAGTGCTAGAGTGTAACCTTGCAGGGTTTACACAACTGCTTTTTACCAATGTTACCACACTACCCGAGTCAAGCAGTGCAGTGATTGGTCTCCCATCAACAAAAATCACACACATTTGCTTCTCCATGCGACTTGAACATGATGCTGTATATGCAACCTGTGCAAAAAGAGAAAGGCATCTATTCACATAAGTATAATCACATTGCATGGGTTCATCATTCAGGGGGCAATTGGCAGCAATATGGCCCAATGCATGGCATCGGCAGCACTGTATGTGTTCTATACCCAGTCCTCTCAAGGGTCCCCAAGACCTTTCTGGCTTTTTTGCCCAGTCTCCAGGTCTAGAACCCCCAGTCTCTTTAGCCGTATCAGTCTTATCAAATTTCCCCAAACCCCTGAACCCTGAAGCAGTCTTACTGGGTCCGCTGGGCGATCTTTCACCTCTAGACACATTGGAGTGGGGCGCAGATGAGCGCAACAAGTCCTCAGCAGCCGTGTATCTCTCGACGAGGTCCACCAGTTGGCTTGGAGTTTTGGGGTCCCCATGGCTGACCCATTTCCTCAAAGCAGCAGGGAGCGCCCGTAGATAGTGGTCCATGACCACGCGCTCCACAATCCGGGGACCTGGCAATGTCTCTGGCTGTAGCCATTTCCTGGTAAGGTGAACTAGGTCGAACATCTGCCAACGGGGTGGCTTGTTGGTGTGATAGGTCCACTGACGCGTTGGGCCCTGACTGCCATGGTGACCCCCATGCATGCAAGTATCTCTGCCTTTAGAGTCTCATAGTCCTGGGCCTTATCTAATTTCAGATTGAAATAGGCTCTTTGGGGTTCGCCGGTCAAGAATGGTGCTAGCAGTCCCACCCACTGTTCCTTTGGCCATCCTTCGCGAAGAGCGACTCTTTCAAAGGTCGTGAGTAGAGTTGAGCGGATACCTGGATGTTCGGGTTCGGCGGAACTTCGCAAAAAAGTTCAAGTTCGGCCCCGAATGTGACCCAAACTTGCCCCGAACCCCATTGAAGTCAATGGTGACCCGAACTTTTGGGCACTAAAATGGCTCTAAAAAAGTCCTGGAAAGGGCTAGAGGGCTGAAAAAGGAAGCAAAATGGGGGTAAGAGTAGGACAAGTGCCCTGCAAACAAATGTGGATAGGGAAATAACTTAAAATCACATAAAAAAAAAATGGAGGAGGAGGTGGATGTGGAGTAGGAGGTTGAGGAGGCGGTGACCATGGCAGTGTAGGTGGAAGTGGCAGTGGAGGAGGAGGAGGTAGCCAACACTGTTTTTTGTTTGTTTGGGGGTTTTTTTCTAATTAGGGTAGCCCCCAAAGTATTGAGACATATTAAAAAAAAAAAAAAAAAAAAAGATCACTATCTGCAGACAAACCCAGAGATGTTCTAGCACGGGTTCACTTTTTCCATATAAAATGTACCATGGTTTTTTTTCATGTTTCTCCTGTTACAAATTCCAATAACTTATGTTCTATAAAAAACACAAAAAAGAATAAGTACACTTAAGTATACCAATAGCTGTGTGAGGCCGGTATAAATGTCTATTCTGCACAAGGTACAGACAAGTCTTGTGGGATCCATGCCTGGTTCATTTTAATAAACGTTAGCTTGTCCACGTTGGCTGTGGACAGACGAACGTGCTTGTCTGTGATAACGCCCCCTGCCGTGCTAAACACACGTTCAGACAATACACTGGTTGCAGGGCAGGCCAGCACCTCCAAAGCATAAAGGGCAAGCTCAGGCCATGTGCCCAATTTGGAGACCCAGAAGTTAAATGGGGCAGACCCATCAGTCAGTACGTGTAGGCGTGTGCACACATACTGTTCCACCATGTTGCTGAAATGCTGCCTCCTGCTAAGACGTTGCCTATCAGCTGGTGGTGCTGTTTGTTGTGGCGGGCTGCTGACAAAGCTTATTCACATTTCGGCCATGCTAACCCTGCCTTCTGAGGTGCTGGCGGTTCCACAGCTGCGTTGGCGACCTCTTCCTCCTCTTCCACCTTCACCTTGTGCTTCCACAGAGCCCCCTGTGTCATTTGTGAATGCCCTCAGCAGCGCGTCTACCAGCGTGTGCTTGTAGTCGCGCATCTTCCGATCACGCTCCAGTCAGGGAATTAAGGACGGCACATTGTCCTTGTAACGGGGATCCAGCAGGGTGGCCACCCAATAATCAGCACAAGTTACAATGTGGGCAACTCGGCTGTCGTTGCGCAGGCACTGCAGCATGTAGTTGCTCATGTGTGCCAGTCTGCCCAGAGGCAAAGACAAGCTGTCCCCTGTGGGAGGTGTATCATTTGTGTCCTCCGTATCCCCCCAGCCACACTCCAGTGATGCCCACGAGCTGCGTTGGGTGCCACCCTGCAGTGAACATGATTCCTCCTCCTCCTCCTCATCATCCTCGTCCTCCTCATCTTCAGAACTGTGCCCTGGCTTGAAAAGGTTTTACCTTGCCTATGCTGGTGCAGGAACCCACCCTCCGAGCCACTTGTAAATGACTGGCCTGATAACCGTGGTAATTACCCCTCTTCCTTCTCTGCCTCATCCTCTTCCATCATCGCCCGAAGTGTTTTTTCAAGGGAGACATAAAAGTGGGATAGTAACGCCGAGAACAGCGTCATCGGCACTGGCTATGTTGGTGGAGTACTCGAAACGCCGCAATAGGGTACACAGGTCTCGCATGGAGGCCCACTCGTTGGTGGTGAAGTGTTGCTGTTCCACAGAGCGAGTGACCCGTGCAGCTGAAACTCCACTATTGCCTGCTGCTGTTCGCACAGTCTCTCTAGCATGTGCAAGGTGGAGTTCCACCTTGTGGGCACGTCGCATATGAGGCGGTGAGCGGGAAGGCCGAAGTTCCGCTGCAGCGCAGACAGGCGAGCAGCAGCAGGGTCAGAACGCCGGAAGCACGCACAGACGGCCCGCACTTTCTGCAGCAGCTCTGACATATCCGGGTAGCTTTTTAGAAATATCTGCACCACCAAATTCAGCACATGCGCCAGGCAAGGGATGTGCGTCAAACCAGGCTAGGCCCAGAGCTGCTATGAGATTTCCCCATTATAGCACACCACCAGGCCGGGCTAGAGGCTCAGTGGCAACGACTCATCGGTCTGTTGTTCAATGCCCGTCCACAGCTCCTGCGCAGTGTGGGGTTTATCCTCCAAACATATCAGTTTTAAAACAGCCTGCTGTTGTTTCCCCCTGGATGTGCTGATGTTGGTGGTGAAAGTGTTACGCTGACCGGATGAGGAGGTGGTGGAGGAGGAAGAAGCGGAGTAGGAGGAGGAGGCAACAGGAGGCAAAGAGAAATGCCCTGCAATCCTCGGTGACGGAAGGACATGCGCCAAACTGCTATCCGCCTCAGGCCCATCCGCCACTACATTTGTCCAGTGTGCAGTTAGCGAGATATAGAGTCCCTGCCCATGCTTACTGGTCCACCTATCAGTGGTTATGTGGTCCTTGCCACAGATGGCGTTGCGCAGTGCACACTTGGTCTTGTCCCCGACTTGTTTGTGCAGGGAAGGGATGGCTCGCCTGGAAAAATAGTGGCGGCTGGGATCCACATACTGTGGGACAGCCACCGCCATCAGGTTTTTAAAACTGTCCGTGTCCACCAGACGGAATGACAGCATTTCAAAGGCCAGGAATTTTGAAATGCTGACATTCAGGGCCAGGGATCGCGAGTGGGTAGGGGGTACTTCCTCTTTCTCTCCAGTGTTTGGGAGATGGAGAGCTGTAAGCTTCCATGGGACCATGGTGTGGAAATGCTTGGGGACGGTGGCGGACATGGTGGCGTTGCTGTCACATCGTCTATTTGCTGGGTGGCAGGTAAAACTGGCACTGTAGAGGCGGGGGAAGAGGCCGAGGCAGCAGCAGAAGAGGAAGCAGGAGGAGGCCGAGACCTTTCTTGGATTTTCAGATGCTTATTCCACTGCAGCTTGTGCTTTGCATGTAGATGCCTGGTCATGCAGGTTGTGCTCAGGTTTAGAACATTTATGCCTCGGCTCAGGCTATCATTGCACAGCTTGCAAACCACTCGTGTTTTGTCGTCAGCACATTGTCTGAAGAACTGCCACGCGGGGGAATACCTTTGAGCTGCCTTTGGTGTGCTAGGTCCCTGGGTGCGGTGGCTAGTAGCAGGCCTACTGTCTAGGGGACGCTCGCTCCACTTTTGCAACCTGCTTCCTCTTTTGCTGTGCTGGTGCCTCTGTGCGACCACCACCTCTTCCTCTAAACTCCACACGTCACTCGCATGACCCTCATTCCATGTGGGGTCTAGGACCATCATCCTCAACATCATCTTCCACTCACCCTTCAACACTGCCCTCCTTGTCAGCCTGCACACTGAGGAAAGCTGCAGCAGTTGGCACCTGTGTTTGTCATCATCACAGACGTGCTGCCGTGGCGTTTCCATGTCCTCATCCTGCAACAGAAGTGGCTGGGCATCGGTGCACTCAATGTCTTCCACTTCTGGGGCAGGGCTATATGGATGGCCCATGGAAAGCACACCAGGAGAGTCATCAAAAAGCATAAGAGACTGCTGCATGACTTGGGGCTCAGACTGCTTGGCTAATTTAAAAGGGGCTGAGGTGAAAGACAGATGGCCATGAGGTTCAGGTGCCAACGACAATGTGAAGGAACTGGAGGCATTGTCAGCCACCCAATCTACTATCGCCTGTACTTGTTCTGGCCTCACCAATCGTTGAGCGGCATTCGGGCCTACCATATACTGGTGAGGGTTCTGTCAGCTACTCGCAACCGAGGAAGGTGTTTCCCTTGTGCTTTTAGCTGGCACAGATCGACCACGTCCTCTCCTTGCAACAGGAGTTTCACCAACACCACCAACACCAGCAGCACCACGACCACGTCCCTTATTTAACGCTCACCTCATTCTGGGCGCAAATGTACTATTTAGTACAAATTTAGATTATTTTTTAAACCAGCAATGTAGACGCACTTTTTATTTTTGTGCAAGAAATGCACCGCTGGCTGCAAATATAGTATTTAGGATATTTTTTTCTTTTTTAAACCAGCAATGTAGACGCACATTTTATTTTTGTGCAAGAAATGCACAGCAAGGTGCAAATGTACTATGTAGCACTATTTTTATTATTTTTTTAAACCAGCAATGTCGACACACTTTTTAATTTTGTGCAAGAAATGCACCTCTGGCCGCAAATGTAGTATTTAGCACTATTTTTTTTTTAACCAGCAATGTAGACGCACTTTTTATTTTTGTGCAAGAAATGCACCGCTTGCTGCAAATGTAGTATTTAGCACTATTTTTTTTTTAAAACCAGCAATGTAGACGCACTTTTCATTTTTGTGCAAGAAATGCACCGCTGGCCGCAAATGTAGTATTTAGAATTTTTTTTTTTAACCAGCAATGTAGACGCACTTTTTATTTTTGTGCAAGAAATGCACCGCTGGCTGCAAATGTAGTATTTAGAATATATATATATTTTTTTTTAACCAGCAATGTAGACGCACTTTTTAATTTTGTGCAAGATATGCACCGCTGGCCGCAAATGTAGTATTTAGCACTATTTTTTTTTTTAACCAGCAATGTAGACACACTTTTTAATTTTGTGCAAGAAATGCCCCGTTGGCCGCAAATGCAATATTTTGCACAAAAAAAAAAAATGTTAATTTGTTTAACTGCAATGTAAAATCAGTATTTAAATATGCCAAAATGTTGCCAACTGAACTAGCAGAACACGATTAAAGTAGTGTTCCTGACACACAAGCAGTTGCAAGTGCACTGCACTTGCAAAAATGTCTGCAAACGCCCACCTAACAAACAGAAAAATGGCTTAGGTTTTATATGAGGCACTTTGCTTAGCAAACAAAATGTACTCTAGTAGAGCTGATCGAACACCTGGATGTTCGGGTTCGGCCAAACTTTCCGAAAACGTTCGGGTTCGGTACCGAACGTCATCCGAACTTTAACCCGGACACCGAACCCCATTGAAGTCAATGGGGACCCGAACTTTTCGGCACAAAAATGACTGTAAAAAAGTCCTGAAAGGTGCTAGAGGGCTGCAAAAGGAAGAAAAATGGAAGAATTGGAGATTATTAGTATTAGATCTACAATCTGTCCCTCAAAGCAGTAGTAATCTCTACCTAGTCCAGTATCAAATCATTCTGTAATCAGTAATGCAGGATGAGAGATTGCTCTGTAATCAGATCTTTCTGTAATGCAGGATGAGATGTTATAGATCTACAATCTGTCCCTCACAGCAGTAGTAGTAATCTCTACCTAGTTATTATCACTGCAATCTGTCCCTCACAGCGCCGGCAGCATCCTCTCCCTACACTAACCTGAGAGCATGTGACATGCAGCACTGTGACTCCAGCCTCACATAGAGGCTGGGTCACATCATACACTGGCCAATCACAGCCATGCCATTAGTAGGCATGGCTGTAATGGCTTTTAGGGAAAACCAGTGTAACGCTTGTTGATTGGCTGCCCTGCAGCTATTCAACATGCGTGATAAAAAAAATACCAGAACCCGAACGTTTTTTGGAATGTTCGGGTTCGGGTTCGGATTGAGGACACGGACACCTGAAAATTCGGTACGGACCCGAACTTTACAGTTCGGGTTCGCTCAACTCTATACTCTAGCAAACAAAAATCACCTCTAGCACCCACCAATAAATCGCTGTTTTTAACAGATTTTCTAAAGCTAATCTGTCCCTCACAGCAGCAGCAGCATCCTCTCCCTACACTAGTATGAGATGATGTGACATGCAGCACTACGTGGCTCCAGCTTATATAGAGGCTGGGTCGCATGATGCACTGGCCAATCACACCCATGCCATTAGTAGGCAGGGCTGTGATGGCTTCTAAGGGCAAACGAGTGAAACACTTGTTAATTGGCTGCCCTGCAGCTATGCAAAAGGCGCTAAACCCTTTACAGTTCGGGTTTGCTCAACTCTAGTTATGATTTGTTGAATGCAGAGCTGCATTAATTTTTGTGTTTTACCTGCCTGGAGTTCAGCTTTAATGCTGGGTTCACACTTGTGCGATGCGGGAACCAATGTGATTCTAATGTCATCTCACTCCATAAGTGTGCGCAGCCTATTGCATTGGAGTGTGCACCCCACAGCTCAAACGCAGATGCCTTTCTCTGCAGCCTCAGCTGCACTGGACAGCGAATGAATGGGAAGTGCTCTGTGCTGAGCAGCTTCACGTTCATTCACAAACTGAAACATAATAAACACAGTTTACTATGCTTCAGTTATGAATGCACACACTGAGTGAATGCGTTCACTGTGTTCATTTAGAAAAGGAAGGGGCAGTAAATGACATATTTACTAGCTCCTTCCCCCACTTCATCCTGAAACATCCCCTGCAGCAGCTGTGAGGGAGAGAGAGGGAGGCCAGCAGCACTGCAGGGTGGGGGCCAACATGGGAGAAAGCCTGGGCAGTAGGGGGAATCGGCAATGCCGGTAGTGATTAGGGTGTGCCTCTGCCCACACCTATGTCTCACTCGTAGACAGTTCACACTGCCCTCTGCGAACCGCTGCGGGTGTCAATGTAAAGTTAATGACACCCCCAGACTGGTTCGCAGTGTGAACTGTAAAGTGGTACAGATTCCAGTGTGAAGCAGAAAAGGGTCCTGCACCATTTTGGTTCGAATGCGATGTGAATTTAGCCATAAAAAACTGTATGGCTGAATTTGCATCACTCAGACATCACATGTGATCTGCACAGCAATGCGGTGCGAATGTGATCACATGCGATGTCTGCGATCGCACCAGTGTGAACCCAGCCTAATACACGCTTGTCACATCACCTATGTTTCAGATCTCCACTTTCTTGAAAAGATATGTCAGCTGATATTCAGCTATCTCACTACATAGTGACCAGCGGGGGGAACCCCAGCACACATTGGGGGACCAGGCGGCCACAGATCTGCAGAAGATTCTTTACACCTCTTCAACTGAGCGAACATCCGGAGTGTGGGAGGCAGGACAGGTAAATATGTAAATCTATTCTTTTGTTGGCCTATTTTTCTTCACTTTATGCTTTGTTTCTACACTGGTAACAGTTAAGTTAAAAAAACTCACTGTTTGTATTGCTGTATCTGCATGCCCATCAGTGTCAAATATATATCTACATACTTAGCTTTCATGTTCTGTGTGTGACCACTCCACCTTCCCAGCATATATGATATGACCCCATGATACGACATTTTATTCTGTGCCAGAGATTTGTGCTGTCAGCATGATGAAAGCAAAGTGCAAAAAAAGAGCAGAGAGACCGTGTCTTATTTTACA
>BLSH010436130.1:41526-52415 GCA_018402905.1 Glandirana rugosa
GGTTTGCACCGCTCCCCTTCCGTTTGGTAGAATACAATGGCTCTGCAGCAATCCCGCCAGAAGTATCTTGATTTTCAACCAATTTCCATAGAGTGACAACACTTTTTATTCTGTAGTAAAAGCATTGCAACATTGTCACATTTTAGAGCCACATGAACTACAGCAGTATGTAATGTCTGATAACGTTACTTCTATGGCCCCTAGGGCATTCAGCAGTGCATCCCTCCTGAAGCTTTAGTGCACCCAGGAAGGACAAGTGCAGTGTCCAGCCCCACTGCTGCAGTCTGTGGCTGAATCCTGTACTGAATTGTGCTGACATTTAGGGCCTTGTCTGTTCAGGGATGAAGTTTCAAAGCACGGGTCTTCTGCATTCAAGAAAGGATTTTGCTTGCTTTGGAAACTGCAGCTTGGCATTGCATACTATTATTAACCAGTTGCCGACCGGTCTCCATCATAATACAGCGGCAGATTGGCACTACTGTGAGAATTGACGTAGCTGTAGGGCGGCTCGAACAGCCGCAGTTGCGGGTGGGAACACACCAGCGGCGGCGCGCTCTCATGCCCACTGCACGCTGCGTGAGCGTGCCCGCGAGTCTGGCAGACATGATGTGCGCCAGCAACTCGCGATCACCTGTTACAGAGGCAGAACGGAGATCTGCCAGTGTAAACATGGCGGATCTTCGTTCTGTCAGGGGACATATGACAGATCTACTGTAATCAGAAACAGTTAGATCTGTCATGCCCCGGCCAGCCCAGCCCCCACACAGTTTGAACACTCTAAGGGAACGCAGTTAACCCCTTGATCGCCCCCTACAGTTTAACCCCTTCCCTGCCAGTGACATTTATACAGTAATCAATGGCTATTTTTTAAGCTCTGATCGCTGTATAAATGTCATTGGTCCCAAAAAAGTGTCAAAAGTGTCCGATCTGTCCATCGCAATATCGCAGTCCTGATAAAAATCGCAGATCGCCGCCATTAGTAGAAAAAAAAATAAAAATAAAAATGCCATAAATCTATTCCCATAGTTTGTAAAAAGTAGCAAAAAGTAAAAAATATTTTGTTTTTTCAAAATTGACGCTCTTTTTTTGTTTATAGCGCAAAAAAATAAAAACCGTAGAGATGATTAAATACCACCAAAAGAAAGCTCTATTTGTGTGGGAAAAAAGGACATCAATTTTGGTTAGGTACAACGTCGCACGACCACGTAATTGTCAGTTAAAGCGACGCAGTGCCGAATCGCAAAAAGTGCTCTGGTCAGGTAAATCCTTCCGGGGCTGAAGTGGTTAAAGTGATACTAAAGTCTAATTTTTTTCTTTAAAAATAACAAACATGTCATACTTACCTGGTCTGTGAAATGATTTTTTTAAGAGCAGCCTGAATACTCCTTCTGGGTCCCTCTTCTGTGCTCCTGACCCCTTCTTCCTGTCGAGTGCCCCCACAGCAAGCAGCTTGCTATGGAGGCACCCAAGCTGAGCCGCAGCTCTGTGTGTCCATTCAGACACGGAAACGTGGTTCAGCCCCGACCTTTCTCTCCTGATTGGCTAACTGACTTTGATTGACAGCAGTGAGAGTCAATGGCACCACTGCTGTGTCTAAGCCAATCAGGAGGGAGAGTCCCAGACGGCCAAGGCATTTGTGCACATCGCTGGATAGAGAGGGAGCTCAGGTAAGTATTAGGGGGGCTGCTACACACAGAAGGTTATTTATCTTCATGCATAGAATGCATGAAGATAAAAAAAAAAACCTTCTGCCTTTACAACCACTTTAACCACTTCAATACTGGGCACTTAAACCCCCTTCCTTCCCGGACCAATTTTCAGCTTTCAGCGCTGTTGCAGTTTGAATGACAATTGCGCGGTCGTGCGACGTTGTACCCATATGAAATTTTTATCATTTTTTTCACACAAATAGAGCTTTCTTTTGGTGGTATTTAATCACCCCTGGGTTTTTTAGTTTTTGCGCTATAAATTAAAAAAAGACTAAAAATTTTCAAAAACAATGCAGTTTTCGGCGTTTCTGTTATAAAATTTTGCAAATAAGTAATTTCTCTTCATAAATTTTGACCAAAAATGATACTGCTACATTTCTTTGGTAAAAATAACCCAAATTGGAGTTTATTTGGTGTTGGCGGACAGACAGATGTGACGGGGACTGTGACAGATGTTTTGGGGACATACAGATGTTTTGGGGACTGTGACAGATGTTGTGTATGGTGACAGATGTGATGGGGGACATACAGATGTTTTGGGGGCTCTTTTATGGGGACACTTATGTGTACAGGGACAGGGGTATCAGTGTGCTTGGTGCACTGTGTGGGGGGCGATCTGTGACAGCTTTCTGCATGAAATCCTCATCATGCAGAAAGCTGTCACAGAGCTGCAGCTCCCCCCCTTCACCCCCCCGCACTGAGCTCTCACTGAGCTCGGCGGGGGAGAACTGTCACAGAGACGTTTGTCTCTGTTTACAATGTGACGGCTGTGATTGGACACAGCCGTCACATGATCGGGAGGGCCAGTCACTGCGCCCGTATCCCGATCTCTGCTCAGCTGGATCCTGTGATCATAATGATCACAGGATCCAGCAGCAGCGCGGCGCGTGGCCGTGCTGCGAGCTCCCGTTCTGCAGGACGTAAATACACGTCCCGTCAGAACGGGGAAGCTCCCACCCGGCCGTATATGTACAGTGGCCAGGTGGGAGGTGGTTAAGCTTATGATCTAGTAGAACCCCCAGATTCTTCTCCAGTGATTTCCCCAGTTGTACTCCCCCTAGTATGTATAATGCATGCATATTCTTAGCCCCCAAGTGCATAACTACATTTATCAACATCTTCCACATAGTTGCCCAATTAATTGGGGGTTGGATTGTAAGTTAGAGTAGTGTGTACTGTCAGCGGCTGACCATCTCCTCCTATGATTGACAACCCACCACTCCCACCCAGCTATGGTGACTCCTAAATACACATTTTCTTCAGCTCATCTGCTTGCAGTGCATCAGTTAAGCCTCGTACACACGGGATGACGAACGCATACAACAGGTTGTAATAACGACCGTTGTATGTGATATCGATCGTTCGTATGCGCGATTAGAACAGTTGAACATACGACGGTCATACAAGGGAGTTGTATGAGCAGACTAGAAAACTTGGTCGTACCAACAAGCGCTCATACGACCGTTGTATCGTGTGTACAGAGCAGTTGGTACAACAAGTTGTATTGTGCAAAACATGCATGCTCCGAAGTCAGGAACGGCCGGATGCTAATTACATGCACCTGATACATGCATGCTAGATACAACAGCCAACATACGATTTGTGACGATCGTACGTACGATCGTCGTCCCGTGTGTACGAGGCTTAACTTGCACATCCAGGAAGGACTTGCAAGCACAGCTGAATCCCCAGCCTTCACTGCGACCGGCTTAAAGACAACTATTCCAAATGATAATTCAGATTAAAAAAAAAAACAAAAGCACTCAGAAAATGAACAGGCGGTTTACCCTGGATATAGTATTTAATCTAAAAAGAAAAAAGCTATAAGGTTTAGATGGACCTCAAGCTTTGTCATTAACGGAACAAAATCGAATTGTTTTGTGAAAGTTTTCTGTACACACTGCTCTGATAAAAGGTGAAGCCCTTGTGTACAAGGCCTAACAGCCCAGCCAAGCAGCTCAGAGCCTCCGGCTACCGGAGGCATTGTTCCGTTTTACAGCACAATGCAGTCTGGCCGTGAAAATTGTTTTTCAATACGAGCTGTGCTGAACATATGCAGCTAACCTCATAGACTCATCAATAAGCAATGGGCTTCCAAGGATAGTCTGTATTATGCCAAAGAAAGCAAGCTTATCTAAGCTGCGGTAGCTCTCAGCAGCATGCTACACCTTCTCAGTGAAATGGACCTTGTACTAGGGTCTCTATAAAAAAACCCAGGTTGCAGTTGCGACACCTGCATTCTCTGTAGGTCTGCTCCTGAGTGGCTACATTAATTTCCATTTTTAAGGCTAAGAGCATTTTCAGCAAGTACATATAAAACTGATCTTGCAAAAAATGCAGTGATTTTAACACCTACTACACTTGTACATTGGGGTATCATTCCAAATGAATATCACTACAACACACCACACTGAGTGTTGTGTGTTGCAGTAATGCACATAAAAATGTGCTTTTTACCATGTATTAACGCAAACCAACAGTCTGAAACCAGCCTAAACAAACCTTAGAGAAATATGTAGGCTGATCTTACATACTCCTCAGTCTAAAACATTTTCCCATTATTCCCCTGGATGTGCATTTCATTGAAATCAATAGAAAGGATAGCAACACTTGTTGCACGTTGCAATTTATTCATGCACATCACAATGCATTTAAAGGGGTTGTAAGGGCAGAAGGTTTTTTATCTTAATGCATTCTATGCATTAAGATGAAAAAATAAACCTTCTGTATGTAGCAGCCTCCCTAGCACCCCCTAATTACTTACCTGAGCCCCATCTCTCTCCAGCGATGTCCACGAATGTCTAAGCCATCCAGAACACTCCTCCTGATTGGCTGAGACACAGCAGCAGTGCCATTGGCTTCTGCAGCTGTCAATCAAAGTCAGTCAGCCAATCAGGGAAGAGAGAGCGCGGGGCCAGGATGGGGCTCTGTGTCTGAATGGATACACTGAACTCAGACTCGGCCCGAGTGCTCCCATAGGAATCTGCTGGCTGAAGGGGAACTTGATAGGAGGGAAGAGCAGCAAAGAGGCACCCGAGAAGAGGAGGATCCAGGCTGCTCTGTGCAAAACCACTGCACAGAGCAGGTAAGTATAACATGTTTGTTATTTTAAAAAAAACAAAAAAACGAGACTTTACAATCACTCTGTGTGTGGTTTTATTGATTTCAATATAAAATGCATCAAGCACAAATGAAGAACTGTGAATCAAGACACAGCCAGATAACTACATTTTTCTTATTTTTTCAGCTCCATGCACAGGGTGTTCCTATTCCTTCTGTACTGAACTGTAATGTAATTGTGCTGTCTCCCTTTATATTGTAAAGCACTGCGTGAATGGTTGGCACTATATAATAATATTGTTATATAATAATAATTTTTGGTTTGCATAAAGTTTACATGTAGGGAACAAACAGGTTCAACCAATACATTTACAAAAAAAGTGGTCAGGGTCAGGCAGTACCTAATATCAAGGAACTAGAAGGCCCAATTAAATTTGCCATTCAACCAATGACCTCGCTTGCACTCCCCCTCCAACATCTATAACATAGATCAGTCAAAGGTAGCCACACAGATCAAGGTAACCATATTTAATATTGGTACATTTGAATATTGTGCTGCAGGGGACTCTATCCACAAATTCCAGATCCTATGAAATTTACTGTATTGACAACTAACCAGCAATGGCAAATCACAATATTGCTTTCATGATAATGTACTTTAATATTATTCACAATGTTCCTCCATTATCTGTGTTTGTGGCTGTCTGGTTATCCCTTCAGCACATACAAAAAGAACTGCCAGATGGATTAGGAAGCAGACCTGTTGGTAAATTTTGATGCAGAGCAATAAAGGACATAATGAAAAAATGCCAGTTGATTCCCTGTCTGGCTTTGCTCTGTTGTAATCTTCTTACAAAGCCACTAACACTCTTGGGAAAGAAAATGGCAGAGGTATGTAGCACCTTCTAGTGTGTGCTAGAAGTTAGCATAGGCAAACCATACTCTGACTCACATTGTAAGTTTGTGAGTCTTAATTGGGTCAGGGTTTATTAGAGTTCAGGGCTGGGTGACTCATCCTGGCAGCCCTCTGGTGCCTCCCCCTGGTCTGGAAGGTTGGATAATCTTCTAGAATTAAAGGGCGGGGATTAGGAGGAGCTGCCATGCATATTTATGAGGCCTCAGCCAATCCCCAGTGGTGGGCTGGCAGGGGGCTGAGACAACCTCATAAATAGTCATGGGCCATGCCAGCAGGGGCAGTTGGATGGTAGATGGAGATGCAGTGTTGAGGAGGCTGTTGGTGGCCCTGAGGGGTGACCCCTAGTCTCTGGGGGTGTCCTGCCTTGGGCCGGGGCTTGGGTGTTGCAAGAATCCTACTAAAACACATGGGAGTACATCTTCCTGGAGGCACAGGAGCAAGAGAGGACAGAGTGAGTAGATCAACACTGTTGGGGACTAACAAAGGGGGGGGGCTGCCACATGTAGCCAGCCTCCCTTGAAGACAACGTTGTGCTTAAGTCTTCAATCCTTTACTGAGAGATCTCCTGAGAGTCAGCCAGTTGTGCTGGTGAAGAGTCAGCCGAGTGGGCTGGTGAAGAGTCAGTCGGGTGGGCCAGTGAAGAGTCAGTGGAGTGGGCTGGTGTAGAGAGGCGGCTGCACCCAGAGGGCTGGCAGGGCCTGAAGAGGTGTTGCTGGGATCAGTGACCACAAAGGAAGCTGAGGGGAAAGTTACATGCTGTGTCACTCCATGTGTTCTGCTGTAAAGAGGAACTGCAGTCTGCTCACATCATTTGTAATAAAAACATCTTTGCCATTATGAAACTTCCCTCCAACCACTTTGCATATTATCTTATATATACTGTGATTCTGTACTTGCCAAATATGCTGAAGAAATCTCCCTCCACTAAGTCTGGCTGCAGCCATTTTAACTGTGGGCAGCTGAAGCTGTTGCCTGTTCACTTCCTGGATTTACACAGACACACAGGGGCACACCTCCATCTCTGCAGCCCTGCAGCTTTCATTGGCCCTCTTATGACTCATCCCCCCTCCTCCCTTCCTGGCAAACTTTCACAAGAGTGAGAGAGAGAGCTGTGCATGATGTCATAAGCCTAGGCTAATGACCAGACACAAAACAGGAAGTGGGCTGCATAAGGTATTTACTGGCCAAAAAAAATGTTTTACTATCCAAAGTTAAAACAACATGGACAGAATATTTAATAGATGCAAAGTTGAAAAAAATGACTGAAGGTCCGCTTTAAGGAACTGTATATTCCTGCCTGTAATAGGCTGTTGCTGACCTGACAAGGAGGCTGTCAAGCCCCTCCCCCCAGGAGTGTACCAGCAGAGGCTGAGCAAGAGAGAGGCCAAGAGTGTGCAGGAGGAAAGTGAAGTGGAGTCTGTATATAACTGTGTATACAGTAGGAAGTTGTCCCTGAATATTGCTAAAGTTAAGTGGGCATCCCATAACCTTCCATCCCTATCCAAGTTGTTAACCCCTCTAATAAATAACAAAAACAGATAGTTTTATGATTCTGTGTGCTTATTCGTTGTGCCTGGCTGTGCAAGAGTGGGGGATCCCTTTAATCTGAAGCTCCTGCATGGGGTGCGCTGCAGGTATAATAAATGTTTCCCGTATAAGGATGTTGTCTATGTTTTATGTAACTTACAGCAAATTACATACAGTATGTCTCCGCAGCACCCTAGAAGTTGTATCCAATGCTGAACTGATACTGGCAACCCCCAGTTCTCCATGTTTTGGATAGATGAGTTCTGTTTAATTATTATGACTTTTATTTTATGAGATCTATTTTGCAATATCACATAGACTAGTCATCAATTTACTGTACTGTATATACTGTTGCATGTACTTTATTGGACTACTGTTCTGAACATCTACATTTTCTACTGTAATCACTTTTGTGTACCAAAGGAAAGCTGGTATATTACACAGTTTGAGGAATTAGCTCAGTAGCGGGTTGTGCGTGACCCCCTGGATGAGTCACAGCGCAGTGAAAAATGCACAGCAAGACGGCAGGATCTTGGTGAAACACAACTGTAGGTATCAAAATGGCAAAATAAAACAGAAAATAAATCCTTGCCACGTTGGGCTTATATCTATAAATACAGGAACCTAACTACCTGTCCTGGAGCAACCAACTGCTGCCCAGGCATCTGGCTGTCACACAGAATACATCAGTCTTTAGTCACACATACAAAAGCTGGCCATATATTATACAATTTTCTTGTTCGATTTCCTTTGGATTTACCTTCAACTATGTAGTGCAGGGGCCTGCCTGATTGCATACAAATTGAGTGTTTAGGTCTGACCTCATATTCTATGGTTTTGGTAAATATAAAGGAAAATTGTACAAGAAAATTGTATAATGTACGGGCAGCCTTAATTTCACCACACAGAGAAGTTGCTGCTCCCCAGTCTGCCATGCACACAGATCTGGTTCCAGGGTGGAGCATCCTCCCTAAGCAGCCTGGGAGTTTTATAGAGCCCTGAGCACTCAACCTACTTGAGCTGAGCTTGTTAACCCCTCAGTGAGCCAAGCAAGTTCACCACCCAGCACAAAAAGGAAAGCAGTTTGTATATTGCATGAACCTGAGACAAATATAGCTCCCATCCTGGACATGATCAATAGTTTTTATTGGCTTCCTGTCACAACTGGTGTTGATTTCTGTAGGTGTAGTAACTGATGCTACAAGATTTTTTTCTTGGAATTGTTATGTTAGAAAATGAATACAACTCTATGTATATGTTTTATTGGTATGCTTTGTTTGGACCACTAAAGACACTAACTAGACTAAAGAGTTTTGCGTGTTCCTCATAGGATGATATGGGCAGGGATGGGACTGGTGGGTGGTGGTGGAGGGGCAGCTGCCATGGGTGCAGTGTTTTTGTGTGTTGGGGAAGGGCAGCACGAGGCAGCAGCCCTTAGACCCCTTTCACACTGAGGCAGTTTTCAGACAGTTTAGCGATAGAAATAGCACCTGTAAAGTGCCTGAAACCTGCCTCCCAATTCATTGAACTGCTTTCACACTGTGACGGTGCGCTTTGCGGGACAGGAAAAAAAGTCCTGCAAGCAGCATCTTTGGGGCAGGTTGGGAGTGCTGTAACGCAGCAATGAATGGGCAGCGTTTAAAACTTTTTTTAAAGCGCCGCAAAACTGGACTTTTTACCATTTTTTTTTTTAAAGCATCCCGCTAGCAGCTGAAAAGCACTACAAAAGTGCCACTAAAACAGAGCTAAAGCACTGCCAAAATGAATGGCGCTTTAACGCTAATGGCACGGGTGCCTCAGTGTGAAAGTATCTTTAGAGTACATTCATCTTAGCTGAAAGCCTGTCCTCACCCCTCCCATCCTTTACTGACTTACACTGCTGCCTTACTTGATATAAGGAGCACCAGCAGAGGAACAGTGAAGTTTCTGGAGTGAAGTCTGCACCAGTGGAGTACTTAGAGGGAATGTTCTGCACCAGCACTTTGGGAGTGCCATCCAGCCGCCCAACATATTTCTTTTGTTGCGCCCTACAACTGTCAGATGGATAGAAGTGGAGTTGTAGTGTTAGCATCATAGATCCCAGCTGTGGAAGATAATCAGGGGCACACACATCAAGAGGAAGCGTGCCCAGTTTGGCATCTTCACCCTGGGAATTGGAGAACCTTATCCCTGCCCTAGGTAGGGTCACACTTCAGCTAAGGCTGGAGTTATGGGTGGATGCCGCAACCTCTGGAACCATTTTCTTGCTCCGCATGCTCATGTTTAAATGATGTAGAAAGCTTTCAGGTACCATGGAGGAAGAGAGAAACTACAGGCATAAAAAGGAAAATTATAGTGGTTGTAAAGGTTATTTTAAAGCAACCAGGCTAAAATTAACCTTTATAGGCAGCAAAAATGTTTTTCAGTTTGATCAGATTCAAAAATGCCTGATACCTGCTGTTTTTAACATTAAATGAATGCTATTTTAGAACTGTAAATCACAGCGTGATATAACTGCTTGGTTAGATCTGCGGTCTACAGTGACTACAGACAGGAAAAATACATCATTAGGATAAGAAGAAGGATGCGTTTATTGTCTGTCCAAAAGCGTGTGTGAATGAGCCCTATAGATAAATTGTGAATTGTGAATATAAATAATAATTATATTATAAATCAACAGCAATTTTTTTCAATATGAGCAATAACTAAACATAAAAAGTAGCAGGATGCTCAATATTATATTATTATTTATCATAAAGTGCAGTATTACCTATCTTTAAGCAGAACTTCACCTAAAAAAGGATTCATCTTCCTTTTCCTAACAAACCCCACTCACCCCCAATTTCATTTTATTTTATTTTTTTTCAGGTAGCGGGTACCTAGTATTGACAGATACCCACTCCCACCTCCGCTCAGTTCACCTAGGCTAGTCAACCGGTAGTTCACCTTCCTCCCTGCCTGCAAACTCCTGGGACGTCACAGGTCCCAGGAGGCTGCAGGTACATTCACAAAGTGCAGCATGACTCAAGGGGAGACAGCTATGAAGCTGAGCAAAAGCACAGCTGGCTTCCTACAAGCAAGATGGCAGCAACGGAGACCCAAAGAAAGGCAAAGAATAGGACTGGGTGATGACAGTGCTGGATTCCTGGACTGGTAAGTGTCTGTACATTAAAAGTCAGCAAAAGACTGCAGTCTTTTACTAATCAAAAGACTGGAGCACCTCTTTAAATTGCAGCAATGCCCAGAAAATAAAAAATACTAAAAAAGCAGCAATCTAGTCCTAATGATGTGTAGGATAGGAAGAGTCCTTATAATATTGGGTGGTATCTTCCTAGACTTGCTGTTGTACATTTTGATAGTGATCAAATTGCTGTCAGTAATCTTCTGGGAAGTCTTTACCAGACACAGCACAGCTACTAAACAGTAATACAAGAGATAAGGATTCTCTCCACCACACACCTATAAAATGAAATAAGGATGCCAAACAGTGGCGTAACTAGAACCCTCAGGGCCCCGATGCAAGAAACCATGAAGGGCCCCCCTGGCAGGGCCCTTTCCTCGGAGCCCGGTCGCAAGTCACTTGTGCCTCTAATCACCCCCCAGCACACCCACTTATGCCTCTAATCACCCCCCCAGCACACCCACTTATGCCTCTAATCACCCCCCCACTAATCTCCGTATTCACCCACACGACCCCC
>BLSH010436130.1:59292-70700 GCA_018402905.1 Glandirana rugosa
TTCCTTCACCAGTCAGTCCTTGAGGTGTATGAAACGTCTCCAGTAGAAATGTGGAAGCCCCTGGGATTTCCCCCTTTAGGGTCCCCGAAGGTGTAAAGATGACCTCTGCAAAGTATGTGGAGTTCCTGACTGACCACTTCCTTCCCTGGTACAGAAGGAAGAACTATGATTTCCATAATAAAATCATCTTCATGCATGACAATGCACCATCTCATGCTGCAAAGAATACCTCTGCATCAATGGCTGCTATGGGGATGAAAGGAGAGAAAGTCATGGTGTGGCCTCCATCCTCCCCTGACCTCAATCATATTGAGAACCTTTGGAGCATCCTCAAGCAAAAGATCTATGAGGGTGGGAGGCAGTTTACATCTAAACAGCAGCTCTAGGAGGCTATTCTGACATCTTGCAAACAAATTCAAGCAGAAACTGTCCAAAAACTCACAATTTCAATGGATGCAAGACTTGTGAAGCTGCTTTCAAATAAGGGGTCCTATGTTAAAATGTAACGTGACCTGTTAAAATGTTTAAAAAGTTAAAACGTTGTTCAAAGTTTGATTGAAATAGCTTTTGATTTCAGTAAATATTCTGCAAACACAACAAATGACAATTTTCAGTTCTTTACAACCTATAAAGTGTTTTGAAACTTACTGCGCGTAATAATTTGGAACAGTGCATTGTAAGTTTTTTATTTTGAAAAAAAAATACTGTTATCATTTGGAAGTTTGTTCTAATAAAATTTGAATTGTACTCTTAATAGTTGATAACATGAGAATTATGCTGACTGTTGTTTACATCAATTATTTTGGCAAATGAGAAAAATATCATTGGCATGATAATTTGGAACAGGGCGTATGAATGAAAATAAACCAAAAATTAAAAGTGTGCTCAAACAGATGGTTAGTTAATGAAATATAATCAAAATGTGCCACAACCAACTAATTGATTAAAGCAATATAATCCAAAAGTCCATAAATATACTTGGTGAGTGATATTATATAATCGTGAATACCTTCACTCCACTCCAAACTTATGTGCTGGTGATCCACTCTGTGCTCTCCCAATCTCTAGCTACTCACCAGAAAGCACTCCCTGCCAAGGGGGTACTTGCATAGATGTTCATCTACCTCTTGGAATTACTCCTTGATTCCAGCCATCTCCCTCCGCAGCTAGGACATGAAAAGAAGAAGGCAATATCTTGTGCAATATTGTTTAACTGTTATTTAATGGCTTAAAACCCAATTCTATTGCACTCACATTTGTGTAGAAAAATGAGCGTTTGTCTCAGACGAAAACCAGGAAGTTCGCCGTGTCTCCTGCGTTCCACGGGCTAACCGGAAGTGACGTATGACATATGGCCACTGACATACGTGTTTCGTCATAGGACATCTACTGGAGCGGTGCCATCTTGGTACACTCGCGGTCTTATATAGTGAATTTGGTTGAGGTAACCCAATTATATGCAGCGGCCATGTTTTTGTAGATCCGAATGGATAAGATCTGCCGCCATGATGTTGTGGCTACTATTAGCAGTGCTGGGAAATAGAACTTAAATTGGATTGTAATACTATATACAATTAGGATATGCAGCGGACACACCGTCTCATAACAAACGAGCATTAAAGGAAAATAGACTAAATTGCTATACATATTAAACAAATGTGAACAATTTTTTAAAAGAAAATCGTGAATATGAATGTATAAATATAAATGTTAAAATAATATTTATTAGTATGATTTTTAAAATGGGATAAGAGGTTAAAAATGTGAAATGCAGAAATAAAATGACAAAATAAAATCTCATGTTTCTAAATTAAATTAAATTAGTTGTGTTTTAAACCGTGACTATTAGCGCAGATTAGTATACAGACTATGATAGGAGGATGATCATAGTGATGGATAGTCCTATGAAAGGGTGATTTTGTTATATAAGGAGGGGCAGTGCTTTGAGAAAAAAGAAAGCGTATTTTAAGGGGATCTCAAATGATGATATTAAGGGATCCCAAAAACTACAGTGTTAAGGGGCACAGATATGTGCTGCATGCCACATGCCATGAAAATACACATCTATACCCGTTTAGGGAGGGCAGTGTGTGAAAGTTGTTTGATAATGTAAGCATTACAAAGAACTGCTAATACAAGACTAATTAATGTCTTCCAATTTCATTTATTGGGGGATAAAGTGCTATTCTGAGGAAGTACTAATACACCTAAAAATCTGTGATAACACAATACAGGTCTATCTTCATGTTCATTCCATCAGGTTATTAAAAATGAATAATAAAAGACTGTTTAATATCTACCAATCTCAATTCATGGAGGATAAAGTGCCTTTCTGAAGAGGTACTGATACACCTAAAAATCTGTAATAAAACAATTCAAGTCTATCTCCATGTTCATTCCATCAGGTTGGAGGGTGTTTAATAAGTATATCCACTTGGTTTCATTTTGGGAGACTTTTTTTAATCTGATCATCTCCTCTCCAATGGCCTGTAATTGTATCTATCGCGTAAAAGGTCATCATGGAGGGGTCCTTATGGTGGTACTCTATAAAATGTCTGGACACACTGTTCTTCATGAATCATTTTTTGATGTTTTTAATGTGTTCTCTGATCCTTATGTGCAGTGGCCGTGTGGTCCTGCCTATGTATTTCTTCCAGCATGGGCATTCCAATACATAGGTAACGCGTGTGCTTCTACAAGTGATCAAATCCCTTATCTTAAATTCTTGTCCAGTGGAATATGATTTAAACAAGGTGATCTTTCTTTCAGATGTTCGACTTACTCGACAGGGAAGATAGTTTTTACATCTGTAACACCCTTTCAGATTGGACGAAATTTTAATTTGTTTTGGAGGATCTAGTACATTATGTACCAATGTACTTCTCATTGTAGGGGCTTTTCGGTGAATTAACATGATTGGTTGGTAAAAAAGTCTTTAGGATTCTATCTGATCTTAGTATAGACCAATGTTTTTTTATTATTTGTTCCACTTTCTTGTATTGGCGGTTAAAGCCTGTGAGAAAGGCTACCTCATTGTTCCTATTATTCTTTTCTTTATTTGTGTTCAACATTTGTTCTCTACTCATAGCTTTAATTTCATTCTTTTTTTTTCCAGTTTCTTTCTACTATATCCCTTTTCTATGAACCTTTCCATTAGTATTCCTGATTGGTCTTCATAATGTTCCAGATTATTACAGTTCCTTAATATTCGCATGAACTGACTTTTCGGAATACTATCAATCCATCTTGGGTGATGACAACTTTTTGTGGGTTTATACCCATTCCAGTCGTTTTTTTAAAAAAAGCCTTGGTCTGTAGTTTTTCTTCTTCTTTAAATATGGTCAAATCCAGGTAATCTATCTTATGTGTGTTCCAATTCCCTGTAAAAGTAAGTCCATATATGGTGTGGTTTATTTCATCCAAATCTTCCTAAGTGTTTTTTCAGTACCCCTCCAAATCAAGATAATATCGTCGATGTAACGATGGTAAAATTTTATCTGTGGACGTTTTTTTCCATAAATACATTCATCTTCCCATTTGTTCCAAACAATGTTTGCTACGCTAGGAGCAAATTTTGCTCCCATGGCTACTCCTTTCGTTTGTGAGTAGTAGCTTCCCTTATACCAAAAATAACTTCCACTCATAGCCATCTTTAAGCCTTCAAGAATATAATTTATTTGTACTTGTTTCATATCTGTGTAGTTGTGTAACACCCATTTTACACTTTCTAGTGCATCTTGCTGTGCAATGCTTGTATATAAGGAATTTATGTCTATTGTTACCAATAGTTCTCCATTTTCTTCCTTTACATTTTTGAGGTCTGAAAGCAGTTGTCTACTATCCTTAATATAGGACTTCCCTTTCTTAACTAATGGTTGAAGAAAGTATTGTCCCAATCTTGAGAAGACAGAATCTATCACACTCACTATAGGCATTCCAGGGGGCTTTTCTTGGTTTTTGTGAATTTTTGGAAGGTAATAGAACACTGGGGGTCTAGCTGCCTTTAAGGATAAACATCTGGCTTCTTTATCAGTAATTATCCCTTTCTTCTTTCCTTTGTTTAGATAATTTCTTAATTTGTTCTCGTATTCCTTTATGAGATTTGTTTTGAGTGTCTTATACTGTATGTTCCCTCCACTTGTAGTAAGTTATTCATTTCATTTTCATAGTCTGCCTTATTCAGTACGACCAGCCCTCCTCCTTTGTCTGCCGGATGTATGACTACTCCTTTCTTTTTTTCTATTTGTTTGATGCTTTTCCAGACATTTCCGTCTATCATTCTATCCACCTTCAGTTTCTTAATATTTTCCTATACTAGGTTCTTGAAAACTTCAATATTGGCATTACTTGGATTTTTGGGGTTGAAAGTTGATTTGTTTTTTAGCGTTGTATGTATGTATTCGGTTGGTCCCATTATTGTAGGATTTGTTTTCTTTTTCTACAAATCTATAAAAGTTTCAAACTTGTCCAACCCTATACTGGGTGCGTGTTTAAGACCTAGATCTAAAAATCCTAATTTCTTCATCATTAAAACGAATGTCACTCAAGTTGCTCCTATTTATTTTCTGTTTTGAGCATCAGTGTTGTTCCATACAATTTTTACGAGTTTGTTTGTTTGAACACCAGTGGTGTCACATATAATTTATATTAATTTATATTATGAGTTTTTCAGCAATCTAACAGGTATCAGCTGTGATATCACTAACACCAGAGTTGTTATACATCAGAAAGTTTAAGAGTTTTTATTAATAAGAAGCAATTGCGTTCCCACACATACACCTCTTAAAGGGATATATTACCACATTTACATAAGTATAACATACAAGCACTTTGGTAATTTTATGTAGTGAAATATCCAGCAGTTTATCACGCAAATACCCACCTTTTAAACATATATGGTAACTACTAAAAAATATTGACGCTTACCAGCATCCTGGAAGATTTAAGAAAAAAATTAAAATATTTATTATTCCTTTCAGAGCAGCGCCATACCCACCATAATCGCAGGAAGGTCTTGGGGACCCTTGAGAGGACTGGGTGTAGAGCACATACAGTGCTACCGATGTCATGAATTGGGACATATTGCTGCCAATTGTCCTCTAAATGATGAACCAATGCAGTGTGATAATGTTTATATGAAAAGACGCATGTCTCTTTTTGCACAGGTCGCATACACTGCATCACGTCAGGGTCGCATGGAAAAACAAATGTGTGGGATTTCTGTTGATGGGAAACCAGTCACTGCACTGCTTGATTCGGGTAGTGTTGTGACTTTAGTCAACAGAAAATGTGTGAACCCTGCAAAATTACACCCTAGCACAATCGGGGTCATTTGTATTCATGAGGACACTTGGGACTACCAGACTGCGTTGGTTGAGATTGTTACCCCTTCGGGCAGCGTGACACATTCAGTGGGGGTGGTGCCTTCCCTGCATCATGAGGTCCTGGTGGGGAGGCATTTTCCCCATTTTTGGAGGTTATGGGAAGGCACAGAGAGTCTGGAGGATAGAGCTCCCCCTGCTGGGGAAGCACGGGAACTCTCAACAGAACCTTTATGCCAAATGGAAGAGGAGGTGGTTGGCAGGACCGAGGAAGCAGCAGACCCTCTTCCTTTTCCTGTAATTGCTGGGGAGCCAGAGGAGCTGGAAGACAGCTCTCAGCTGGAGATTAATGAATCAGAGAACCTCTCTGACTCTAATAGTGAGAGTGGACAGAATGTGACCCCTGACTTAGAGGTCAGGAGGGAGGATTTTTATACAGAGCAATTACGAGATGTCACCCTCATTAGAGCCAGAGAGAACTTTAAAATGATAGATGGGGAACCTGTGGATCTTAATTGGGGAGTGTATTTCCCCTACATGGCTCTTAAAAACAATCTGCTGTATCAGGTGGTAAAACATTGTAAAGACGAGGTAGAACAGCTGGTGGTTCCCAAACCCTTCTGAAGGATGGTGCTAGACTTGGCCCATGGTCACATAATGGGGGGACATCTGGGTATGAAGAAGACCAGGGAGAGGATAACCCAGAGATTCTTCTGGCCCGGGCTGTATGCAGATGCCAGAGAGTACTGTGAGTCATGCCCCGAGTGTGGAATGTCTGCACCATCACCCAATTTCCGCAGTCCGCTTGTTCCCCTACCCATAATTGAAGTGCCGTTTGAGAGAATTGGCATGGATCTGGTGGGGCCAGTAGTAAATTCTGCCCAGGGCTACCAACACATTCTGGTAATACTGGACTACGCAACACGCTACCCTGAAGCCATACCATTGTGGAATACCTCCGCTAAGACAATCGCCTAGGAATTGGTCCAGGTGTTTAGTAGCGTAGGGATCCCAAAAGAGATCTTAATGGACCAGGGCACCCATTTATGTCCAGGGTTACTAAGGAACTGTGTAAGTTGTACAAAATCTTCCATCCCCGTACTTCTGTCTACCACACCCAAATGGATGGACTTGTGGAGAGATTTAATAAAACCCTCAAAAGTATGTTGAAAAAGGTGGTCGGCAAAGATGGGAGAAATTGGGATTTTCTGCTACCACATCTCATGTTTGCCATATGAGAGGTTCCGCAGACGTCTACAGGTTATTCCCCTGTTTGAACGCTTGTATGGTAGACATCCTAGGGGGCTGCTAGATGTCGCCAAACAAACATGGGAAGGGGAGGCCACCCCTTATAGAAGTGTCATTGAGCATGTCTCCTTGATGCAGGAACGAATTGCAGCTGTCCTGCCCCTTGTACGTGAATATATGGAGCAAGCCCAGGAAGTTCAGTAGAGGGTTTATAAGACCAAGACCCGAGCTTTCTACCCCAGGGATAGAGTGCTAGTGTTAGTCCCCACTGTGGAAAGTAAATTCCTGGCCAAGTGGCAGGGTCCCTTTGAGGTTAAGGAAAAAGTAGGGGAGGTAAACTACAAAGTTTACCAACCAGGGAAGAGAAAACCAGAGCAAATTTACCATGTTAATCTCTTAAAACCATGGAAGGACAGAGAGGGTTTAATGACTGTCTCCCCTCCTCAAAAGGACAGGGTACCAATGACCCCTGACTTCCCCATAACCGAATCCTTGTCTGTAACGCAACAAAATGACGTTAAGGAACCAGGAGTTCACATAAATGTGAAGCCCTATAGAATCTCTGAAGCTAGACGAGAGGCCATGGCAAAGGGAATCAAAACCATGTTAGAATTGGACGTGATAGAGGAGTCCCACAATGACTGGTCGAGCCCCATAGTACTGGTCCTGAAGCCCGATGGCAGTATAAGGTTCTGTAATGACTTTAGAAAGTTAAATAGCGTGTCCAAGCTTGATGCATACCCGATGCCTCGTGTTGACTATCTTATAGACCGATTGGGAGGTGCCAGGTACATAACAGCCCTAGACCTAACCAAGGGCTATTGGCAGATACCACTAACAGAGACGGCAAAAGAGAAGAAGGCCTTTTCGACCCCTAAAGGGTCGTTTCAATACAAGCGGTTGCTATTTGGGTTACACAATGCCCCGGAATCATTCCAAAGAATGATGCATAAAACCCTAAGACCGCAGCCACCTACTTGGATGATGTGGTCATCCGCAGCCCAGATTGGGAATCACATCTACCCCGAGTGCAAGCAGAGATAGATTCCCTTAGGAAAGCGGATCTCACAGCCAACCCCAAAAAATGTGCCATCGGTCTAGAGGAGGCCAAATACCTCAGCCACATTATCAGTCAGGGACTCGTTAAACCACAAACCAACAAGCTGGAGGCAATCCAGAAATGGCCCCAACCTCTAACTAAAAAGCAGGTACGAGCATTCCTGGGGATCACGGGGTACTATAGGCGCTTCATACCCGACGTTGCCACCATTGCCGTTCCACTGACAGACCTGACAAAGGGTAGGGGATCGGTCATGGTGAAGTGGAACCACGAAGCCGAGAAGGCGTTTCAGAAGTTGAAACAAGCCCTATGTGTACAACCGGTGCAGGTGACCCCAGACTTCACCAAGGAATTTGTCCTGCAGACCGACGCCTCTGATGTGGGTTTAAGGACTGTTCTGTCCCAGATCAGGGACAGTGAGGAGCACCCAGTTGTATACCTCAGCTGGAAACTAAACCGGCATGAGAAGAATTATGCCATAGTTGAGAAGGAATGTCTCGCTATTAAATGGGCCTTGGAGGCCCTAAGGTATTATTTATTGGGCAGGCCATTTAGACTGGTCACCGACCATGCCCCCTGAAGTGGCAACAGGGAAAAAAATAGTTGGGTGACCAGGTGGTTTTTGGCCCTACAAGTTTACAGTGGAACATAGGGCGGGAAAGCTGCAAAATAATGCAGATGCCCTTTCCCGGGTCCACTGTATGGGTGTGACAGTTGCTCAGCCACAGGGGCTTGGCAGGGGGGGGATATGTGACGTTATGCGAGATAGTGGACGAGCGATGTTTGTCGCCTTGCATGCCTTCACTTGGAGTGGACTAGTGAGAGTCCGACCCAGGTTTTGCCGGCCCCCGTGGCAGAGCTGGTACCGGCCCGGAGTTTCTGGTCCACCCAAATCCCTCTTCAGCTGCTTTAAATAACCAGGAGGAGATCTCAGTGGGGCTCTGGCCTGAGACTCAGTAGAACTACACTGAGAGAGCTACACCTTGAGACTTTGTAGCTATAAGGACTGCAAGAGAAAATGTTTGCATTTGTTTTGTTTGGAGGTGTCAGGGACAAGCCAAATCATATAGAGAGGTATCCTGCTCTGTAGTATTTTAGCGCCGGATGGCAAGGTTTTGTTTTGCTATTTTGTTTGTTTTATTACTGGGACTGTCCTGGGACTCAGTAGAACTACACTGAGAGAGCTACACCTTGAGACTTGGTTGATCTAAGGACTGCAAGAGAAAATGTTTGCATTTGTTTTGTTTGGAGGTGTCAGGGACAAGCCCGATATCGTATAGAGAGGTATCCCGCTCTGTAGTAATTTAGCCCAGACGGCAAGGTTTTGCTTTGCTATTTTTTGTTTTGTTACTTACAACCTTTTACCAAATAAAACTGGCAACCCGTCAGGTTTTAAGAAAGTTTGCCTTTAAGCTGCCTTCTTCCCAGGAAAGGTGATCCACACAAGCTAATCTCCCACATTGGGTACATTACTTTATGTAGTCTTTAATGTAAAGTTTTTATTTCTTTGAGTTGATTAATTTTTTCTATAATTTAGTCATTTTCTTTCAAGATCAAATCAAACAGCATGGGGCCCATAGGCCAGTGCCTACACTGCCTATTTGGTAATCCAGCACTGGCTGTAGCCATTCAAAGAACAGTTCTTCTGATCAGCACTGCAGACAACCAGGAGACAGCTCTCTTGCTTAACACTACCTTAGGCCTGATTCACACCTATGCATTTTTAGTGCTTTTTGCATTTTGCGGATTTGTAATACAGTCCATTTAACATGGTTTCCTATGGAACACGTTCTGTAGTGCAAATCTGCAAAATGCAAAAAGCACTAAAAATGCAGAGGTGTGAATCAAGCCTTTGACAGGTTGTCTTTTCCCACTTCCGGGAGCCTGGCTGCGGTGCATTACGTCAGCAGCCCGGCTCCCTCTTGCTCCCTCCTCCACCGCCGGGCCACTGACAGAGCGCAGCGTGCATCACGCATACGCAGTAGGTGCCCAACCCTGAAGCCAAACAGCTCCACTGCCGGGTTCCCTTACCAGTAATGGCCGCGGCTGCACTCGACCAGCCGATCCAAAGATCGGCGGCGGTGCTGACATTGCTGAACTCCAGGACATGTAAGTGTCCTAAAGTTAAAAGTCAGCAGCTACTGTATATGTAGCTGCTGACTTTTAATTATCAAATTGGCGGCGGACCTCCGCTTTAAAGAGCAAAGCATTGCCTGGCACGGCGTTCGAGTAATGCGTTGTTGTGCCCTACTGCAGTTTCTTACCTGTGTCGTTTGACTGCCTCCAGTCCTATGTACCCCTGACTTCAGTGTGTTCTTTCGTGCCTGATATGCTGCCAGTGTTCACTCTACCTACCTTCTTGTACCTTAGTGTTCCTGGGCCCAGTATGTCCTTGTGTGCCCCAATGTCTTTAGTGTAATTGACTTGGTGCTGCATTCCGCATCTAATTAATCAAGAACAGGTTTCCAACATCCCTAGCAAGTATGAATGAAGAAATGTGAACCCCCAAATTTGGGATTTTAGCGGAAACCAACCTCCTAAAGGAGCAAAGATCAAAACCAATCTAAATGAAAAAAGTTTATTTGAGTAAGTTAAAAATTACATTGGGCAGGCCTAAATAAAAAGGTCTGCCATAAAGGGATAACATTGATAGTGGTGCTAGACACTGACAAGGGTTACAGCGTGAGGGATAAACACAAATAACAAGTTAAATACAGAACACAGAAGACCACTTGCATCGCCACTAAGTGGCGGGAAAGCCCAACGCGTTTCGATAGTTCTTCTTCAGGGGAAAAGTGGTCACAATTAAAACCTCAGCTAGATGAGGTGACAGATTTACTGAGAGTGTCAATCAGTCAGTCCTTCCCGCCTCAGTCCAACATGAACATAAGGCAGGATGGGTATATGTGCTGCACATCTCGTATCTTCACAGCATAGACAATTGCCTTCAGATGACCCCAAAGATAAAAGTCTAAGGGGGTCAGATCGGGAGACCTTGGGGGTCATTCAACTGGCCCACGACGACCAATCGACTTTCCAGGAAACTGTTCATCTAGGAATGCTCGGACCTGACACCCATAATGTGGTGGTGCACCATCTTGCTGGAAAAACATTATGGGTGTCAGGTCCGAGCATTCCTAGATGAACAGTTTCCTGGAAAGTGGATTGGTCATCGTGGGCCAATTGAATGGCCCCCAAGGTCTCCCGATCTGACCCCCTTAGACTTTTATCTTTGGGGTCATCTGAAGGCAATTGTTTATGCTGTGAAAATACGAGATGTGCAGCACCTGAAACTACGGATACTGGAAGCCTGTGCTAGCATTTCTCCTGCGGTGTTGCTATCAGTGTGTGAAGAGTGGGAGAAGAGGGTTGCATTGACAATCCAACACAATTTGCAGCACATTGAACACATTTTATAAGTGGTCAGAAACTTGTAAATAACTCACGAAAGAATAAAGTTACGTTAAAACCAAGCACACCATTGTTTTTCTTGTGAAATTCCCAATAAGTTTGATGTGCCACATGACCCTCTTCTTATTGAAAAAACAAAAGTTGGATTCAAAATGGCCAACTTCAAAATGGCCGCCATGGTCACCACCCATCTTGAAAAGTTTCCCCCCTCACATATACTAATGTGCCACAAACAGGAAGTTAATTAGTGTTGTATTTAAGAAGGTGAGCAGCTCTTGTAGAGTTTACTCTTGATAGTTGCTCTTTCCAATTGCAGCAGGACAGAAGTGCAGTAGGACAAAAGTGCATAGTTTTAAAAAAACAGTAGT
>BLSH010436130.1:89783-124195 GCA_018402905.1 Glandirana rugosa
AGCTACACGGTCTCCTCACCGACATCAGTACCGGAAATAAAAAAGGCTCCACATAGTGTGTATCGATAAAACAAGCCCTTTATTTCAACCCCGCTAATATTGCACTTACAGGATAAAACAAATATCCACACAGTTGTAATATTGGAAAAACATCACATCACCGCTCCTGCCGCACAGCCACGGGTAGCGTCTCTCACACACACTTCCGCGTGTCATCAGCGATATGGAGCGCAAACGTCACTTCCGCTTAGCCGTAAGGTCACGCCCTGACATGTTTCGTCATTCCGACATCTACGGAGGGTGTGGCCCTACGGTACGGCTCCGGAATTTATTGGGACACCTAGAGGGGGCGGTGAAGCACCCTCACCAATCATAGAGCGTCACACTCTGCCGACAAACTCCCCCAATGGCAATCCGCAAAGATCCAAGTGTCTCCACGCTCTCAAATCTATAGAGCAAAGGATAACCGGAAGCCCACAGTAATTCAGCACCATATGCAAATAGAGCGTGAACCAGATCTCTATGGTTACCATATAGGGAAGCTTATGTCATCCAGTGCATTCTCTCATACTATACATTACAATACAATATAAACAAATGCAAATTAATACATATACCATAAAAATGAATAACATTGTGCGTTTTCATTAGAAATAATGTCACACATATTACGTATACTGTATGTTTATATATAAAATCAGTTAAGATAATAATTCCTAGGAACATTGAAGTTGACCAAATCCAGATAAACTCAATCGCACATAAAGCTCAAAAGGCCATATAAAATCAATATCACTAAAAATGTTTTCCCTCCCCTCCGCACAACGGAGACCACCCCCTGTGTTAGCCCAGTCCCCGATCTCTCAAAATGGTCGGGAAGATGATGATGACCCTGATGTAAGGGTGAACTCTGATGGGGACCCTGATGTAAGGGTGAACTCTGATGGGGACCCTGATGTAAGGGTGAACTCTGATGGGGACCCTGATGTAAGGGTGAACTCTGATGGGGACCCTGATGCAAGGGGGCTCTGTTAGGGATCCTGATGTAGGGAGGACCCTGGTGGGTATTTTTTTGAACCGTGATTATTTGTACAATATGCAGCGTGGCCTTCATACAGGAAGGTTTGGCTATCCCTGCATTAGATGGTCAGTAGGCCACATGATTTGTGCCCTTGGCCTCATGCCCACCGGGCTCTTCTGAATGCCTTTCTCCTGACAGCAGAAAATCAGCGTTAAAATTGCGCCTAAAGCCTCGTTTTCCACGCACAATTAGACGCGTTTAGGTGCATCAAGTGTTTAGGCATTCATTATTATATTAATTATGTTCATTTTCATTTAATATTATTCATTATGATTATTGAAATGAATGAAGGTTCAAGCACTAAACGCTTGGGGCGGCAAATCGCATGAATGTGAACCTCGGCTAAAGGCAAAACGTTTTATTTCAGACGTGGATGGAGGAGAGGGATGAGCGCAGTTTTTATGATCTCTGTGTCCCTTTGTTAGGAAGATTCATCCTCTCTTTTCTTCCTGGAAAAAAGTAAAAGAAAATCCCAAATTGTGGCTTCCCCCCCAGAGGAGTAATAGAGGGGGGATCTTCCCAATGCCAGGGAGAGGAGGACTTCCCTGTGATGTGAGTGTCCCCCTCAGTACAATGGTGTGCCTGAGCCAAGGCGGGAAGCGATTCTCACTGCTCGTGCACCGCACACCGCTCCAGGAGATCCCTGACAATCAGCAGGCACGGCTCTATTGAACGCTCTCAGGCTGCCCCCTGCTGGTCATATGGCAGCTTTACACCCCCCCTACGGAAATCGAGTAATAATAAAAGACAAAACCCCGCCCACTTTACACTGCCCAATCATAACACATCACTTCCATGTCTGTATCACTACACGATACTGTTCTAAAGCGAGGCCCTGACAGAGGCGGGACCCTCCCCACACGGCACAACCAGCCCCTCCCAGTCATCGCACCGCTCTCCTCCATTGGATGAGGACGGAACTACATCTCCCGGCATGCCCTGCGCTGACATTACTGTCATGGAACCCGGAAGTTAATGGTGGGGGCACATGTGTGCAGCAGTGTATGGGGTGTTGTATGATATAGTATAGTTTATATAGTGGATAGAAGTCAACACAGCTATAATATTGTAAAATACTACAGGGTTCAGAGTATAGTGGATGGTGCATGTGATGGCATAATATAGTGTATTGAATAATATGTGGCATGGATAGTATACATAATATAGTATATATGTTATAGTATAGTAGATGGGATGGGGTATAGTGTATTGTATAGGAGATGGAGCTCAGTATATGGTATGGAGTATTATATTGAATAGCATAAACTAAAGAATATAATGTATATGGGTAGATATATGTTCTAGTATATGGGATGTTCTAGTATATTATATAGTATAGTACAATATATGGGATGGTCAGGTATAGTACAGTATATGGTATAGTAGATGGGGTATAGTATATAAGATGGAGCTCAGTATGTGGTATAGTGGATGGGATATAATGTATGTGTGTGTATATATATATATATATTAGTAATATTGTGTGTTAATGCTGATTGTTTTCTCCTAGGCATAATAAAGGTGGAATGCTTTTATCACCATTACATTGACCTCAGCCTGATGTCCTGTGTTCAGGTCAGTTATAGTTGTGTTTATGATTACATTTTGTGGCTTCCCAGTGTGCGAGCCACACTGCACTTGATGAACGGTCCCACAGCCTATTGCGGTGTTTCTCAATTCCAGTGCTCAAGGCGCACCAACAGATCATGTTTTCAGGCTCTCCATTATTTTGCACAGGTAATTTGATCAGTTTCACTGCCTTAGTAATTACAGCTGTTTCATCTGGGGGAAATCCTGAAAACATGACCTGTTGGTGCACCTTGAGGACTGGAATTAAGAAACACTGGCCTATTGGTACCTGTGGCGTGTTCCAGAAGGCTGTGGGCAAAGAGAGATGGGCCAAACTTCTGCTTAGATCTCCCAGACGATCCGAGCGGAAGTGGGAGCAGGTACCTATTAAAACCAGGTATCCACTGCATCCCCAAATAAAACCGTGACCACGCAAGGACCCTTTTGGGTGAAAGTCCACTTTAAGCTGGCCTAAGCTGTATCATTTTTTTTTTAAATCAACCAAATGGATTTCCTCCACCCAAACAATCAAGGTGGATAGAGGAATCCTCTGCTGTCAAAATACACTAATCAATATTGCGGTGCTGATCAAACAGATGTTTTATAATAGTCCCTTTTGAGAAGATTCGATCAGTAAATCAGCTCCTCTCAAATGGGAACGGCCATGGAAGAATTGAAAATCAGACAGTCCGTGCTGAACCTGCCAAATTTCAATCAATCTATGGCAAGCTTTAGTTAAAATAAAGTACTAGTGGTTTTCACTTCTGCTTTGTAACACTAGGAGTTTGCATGTGCTTCTGTGGCTTTCTCCCAGGTACCCCAATATGCTCCCACACTCAAGACATGCCGGTGGGTTAATTGGCTCAATAGAGTGCATCCAACATGGCTGCCTCACTTACCAACCACTTTGAGTCCCCAAGGAGAAAAGTTCTATAGAAATACAAATTTAAAAAAATGTACTTCCCTGAGGAACAGAATAGTAGTAAAAATGTAAGTAAGACTTCTTTAAGAGAGAAGTTTTGGTTTTGTTTCTTTGCTTTTTTTGTTTTGTTTTGTTTAAATCATACCAAGGTGGGTGCTGCATCTGTTCGCCACCACTGTCCAGCTCTAAGACTGAGAACTGAGTGATCAAAGACTGCTGATCAGTCAGTTCTCCATGAGCAGAGAGTTGGTAACTATTAGTCACCGGTTCTCTGCTCTCAGTGGCTGAACTGGGTGCCGGTCCAGGCTCCTGGCTGCATCCCGACCATATGGTCATGAACTTTCCCCAGCCTGGACTAGCTCTGTGATGTAAGCCGACAGTGGGCTTCAGCAGGAGTGCAGCTCCACAGGAGAACTACAGCCAAATGAGCTTTGGGTGTACTTCTCCTTTAAGACAGAAGAGACCTACAGAATCCACCTACCTGTTAGCTTGCTTTTTTTCTATTTAAGGAATTAACTCCCGCTTTAGAGTAGTGCTTCAGCCTTAACTTTTCTTTTTCTTTTACTAGAGTAAGGAAATGTTACTCTTGAGTTGGAAACTCTCCCATAGAGGACACAAGCAAGAAACACTTAATTTCAACTCCAGGCATCCAACCACCCTCTCCCTTATCCGATTTTCCACTCTATTATAAAAGTGTTTGCTGTCTCTGTTGGAGAGATTTCCTTTTGCTTCCTGTCCTGAGCACCTGTCCCCAGTAGGGTAAGAGACAAAAAAAAATCTCCCAACCAAAACACAAAAACTATAAACACCAGAAAGGCATTGTAATCATTCTTTACTCTGTCCAAGACGTTTTTGACTGGAGTTCAACTTGCAAGACTTGTCCTCAGATTTTTTATTCTTTTTAGAACTTCCTTAAACTGGATACACACTATCCAATTTTCTGTAGATTTTTTTCCTTCAGATTTATCAAAACCATATAATATGAGGTCAAACCTTAGGAGTTTCAATTTTTATGCAATCAGGCAGGCCCTTGCACTACATGGTTTTGGTAAATCTGAAGGAAATCTGACAACAAAAGTTGGATAGTATGTATGGGGTGCTTTCACACGGGAGGTCTGCCTGGCAGACTCCGCTTTGCTTAGTGGGGGATCACTCTGTTGATTCCCTCTGAGCAGGCGGATGACAGGTCCATCTCCGCTCACTGTGCAGAGACGGACCTATCAGAGCCCCACTATCCTCTATGGGGAGATCAGATGAAAACGGACTACCTGTCTGTTTTCATCCGATCCGCCAGACGGATGGAAAATAGGGTCTCCATTCGTCTGAATTTCACGGACAGGATTGGATCGGATAGCAGCGGGTGTCAGAGGACATGTCACCACTGATATCTGCTGCCCCATAGGAGTGAATGGAGGCTCCAATCAGGTCCGTCTGAAAAACTGACAGACGGACCTGATCGGAAAGCCCCTGTGAAAGGGGCCTACGTGTTTTTTTTTTTTGGTTTTTTTTTTTTTTTTTTTGTTTTTTTTAATCTTTGATGGCATGGAAATCACACATAGCAGTTCAGACGAATGACTAGAGCTGCCTTGGTTTTAATAATCAGAACAACCTAATCAAGGAGGCGCTAGGAACTTTTAGACTTGCAAGTGTAGTCCGATGAAGGAAAACTTCACACAAGCTCAGTAGCTCTGGTGAGGCGGCTCCCACATGGCAAGATGAGACATCAACAACAGCTCAGACTACAACAATACAGAAAAGAGTGCCAAGCCAAAATTGGACAAAAGAGTCCAAGGTAATTTTAATTATTGATGATAAAAAAAAAGTATTATAAAAAAAGCCAACATGTTTTGGGGGCAACACCTCTCCCCCTTCATCAGAGGTAAACGCAGAATTAAACTTGGATGGACTCAGAAAATCCAGTGACCTCACAGATCTATATTAAAACCAGTATTAAACTCTCCACGTGGAGGAACAACTTGACAGCAGTTGAGCTTTTTTGTTCAGCAACTACTATCAAGTCTTTCCTCCATGTGGAGAGTTCAGTAGTGGTTCTAATATAGATCTGTGTGGTCACTGGTTTCCTCAGAGTCCATCCAAGTTTTAGTGGTGGTGTTGCCCCCAAAACACGTTTGCACAAAAATAAGCCTTTCAGGAGACAGCAGCAAAAGAGCTGAAGACCCCGCAGAAGACCCCGCAAAAGACCCCGCAAAAGAGCCGAAGAAACAAGAGAGGGGAGAAGATGCCGGAGCGGATTTAATAAAATATTTTAAAAAGCTGTGTTGTGTTTTTTTTTGTACACTTTTTTCCCCCCAGGTAAATGGGTAGGGGTACGATGTACCCTATACTCATTTACATAGGGTGGGGGGCCCGGCATCTGCTTCCAGATTCCGATAAGCCCCTGCCCGCAGACCCCGACAACCAACGGCCAGGGTTGTCGGGAAGAGGCTCTTGTCCCCATCAACATGGGGACTAGGTGCTTTGGGGTGGGGGGCGCAGAGCCCCCCCTGCCCCAAAGCACCCATACTCCCCATGTTGAGGGCATGCGGCCTGGTACGGTCCGAGAGGGGGGGGGCGCTTGCTCGTCCCCACCCCCTTTCCTGGCCTGCCAGGCTGCGTGCTCGGATAAGGGTCTGGTATGGATTTTGGGGGGGACCCTACGCCGTTTTTTCGGCGTGGATGCTCCTCTTAAAATCCATGCCAGATCGAAGAGCCTGGTATGCTCTTGGGGGGGGGGAAATGAGCGCAAATTTTTTGCGGGGGTTCCCCTTTAAGACACCTAGCACACAAGTCGCGCCGCAAGTCGGATCACCGTGATCCGACTTCTGGTGCGGCTTTTATTCAAATCAATGGGCTCCCATAGGGAACCATTGATTATGAATAGAACGCCTGACGAGGCTTAACGCTGTGTATACAACGTTAAGCAACGTTATTGAGCGTTTTGCCGGCTCAGCGTCAAAAAAACGCCATGGCGCTGCAGCTTCAGAACGCACTGGTCCCGCGTTCTAGCTACAGCTCACTAACGCCGATGCCCTCTACTGCTCAAAAACGTTAACGTTTTAGAGGGCCATTGAATAACATGGAGAGCAGCAAAAAACGCCCAAAAACGTGGCTTAACAAAACGCCCGTGTGTATGAGGCCTTAAAGTGTATGTATAGACTAAGCAAGTTTTGGATAGAGTAGAGAGGTGTTAAACCCCATTCACTTTTTTTTTTTTTTTTTTGCTGCCTGTGTCCTCTTTGGTGAGATTTCCACTAATTTCTCCAAAGTTATGTACATTTCCCTTCCAGACAGTTGTCACTGGAACAAAGGTCCATATTGAAAAACTACCACCTATATTCTTGTTCCAGTGATGACTGTAACGTTTTTCATTTCCCATCACTAATCCAGCCCATACATTAAGCAGTTTTCTTTCTTGCAACTTGATTCCCCTTCAACGTGCTCAGTTTTAAGGGGGGAATCCCTCCCACAGAGCTTTTGTATTCTGATAGTGTGAGGTTTCCCAGCCTTCAGAATGCAGTGATTACTGTCGGCTGTTATAGCCGCCGGCAGTAAATGAACAAAGAAAAATAACAAGAAACGGACAGGCTGGTTGTACTGGGGGTGATCGATGGATCGACTTCAGTACAGCCAGCCTCAGCCTGCCCATAGATGGATCAAAATCCTCTACTTTATCCCACAAAAATGTTTTAAGCTAAACCTTTCTCATACAGATATCCATTTAACTGTAATGTTATTTTTTTACAGATGGACACAGAGCTAAAGCTATTGCCATTAGATTATGAAGACCATGGATCACAAAGATGTAGATTGGGACCCAAAGCTATGTCGCATCTGGGAGTTAAAATAGCTTTCCCTATCCTGATATCATTACCAAGCGGTGACTGTCTGTGCACAGCTTGGCCAAGGAAGGACCTTTCTGATGGCTTTCTCCAAGTTGACACCATGTGCTCTGCAATGGCAAAACCTACAATAGACTACACAGGTTCAGTTTGTTTAAGTTACCTAAAAGTTTTAAATCCTATCAAGTTAAAAAGGGTGATGGTGAAAGTGGTACTGAGGAATTTGGAAGTGAAACTGGCTTTATCAGAGACAATGCTCCATGAGGTGGTGAAGGATTTGCTGAGAAATCTATATGTGCTACCTCAATATATGGTAAAAGTGACTGACGACTCACCAGTTGTGCTTGTGGAGGTAATAGACATGGACCCTTTAACTGCTGGTGCTGGAATAATAACTGCAAAGACAAGCTTGAACATTAAAGAGGTCATAGCACTGGAGTGGTACAAGCACATAGCTGACAGTGCTCCTCAGTACAAGGTTGCTGGAATGGAAGAAGTGTGTGCATCTCTCCGTGAGATCATCAATTTACCTTTCCATTACCAAAAGACCTTAACCAAACTAGGTTTAACATGTCCCAGAGGCCTTCTCTTAGTTGGTCCTCCTGGAGTTGGGAAAACCCTTCTAGTAAAAGCTGTTGCAAGACAAGTTGGAGCCTATCTGATTAGCTTGAGTGGGCCAGCAATTCATGGATCGAGGCCTGGAGAAAGTGAGGAGAATTTAAGAAAGTATTTTGAGAGAGCCAGAGACATTTCTCATGGGGGACCTTGTATCCTGTTTATCGACGAGATTGAGTCCTTGTGTCCTAAACGTGGAGGCTCAAGTAATGCCCCTGAAAACCGCATAGTTGCTCAACTTTTGACACTCATGGACGGGATTCACAGTGATAACAAAATGGTCATTGTTGCGGCTTCTAACCGTCCTGATGCTATAGATTCAGCGCTGAGACGACCAGGGAGATTTGACCGGGAGGTAATTACTTTAAAGTGATACTAAAGGTTCGTCTTTTTAAAAAAATAAAAAAATAACAAACGTCATACTTGCCTCCTCTGTGCAAGGGTTTTGCACAGAGTGGCCCCAAACCTCCTCTCCTGGGGTCCCTCGCCGGCGCTCCTGGCTTCTCCTCTTCACATCCGCCCCCACAGAGAGCCGCTTTCCATGGGGGCACTCATGCAGGCGCGCTCCTGAGTCCTGCTGCTGCGTTCATTGACACAGACAGCAGGACTCAGCCCCGCACCCAGCTCCTGTGTCACTGGATTTGACAGCAGCGGGAGCCAATGGCTCCTGCTGCTATCAATCTATCAATGAGGACCCGAGACAGCGGCTGGAGCTGCTGGGCTCATTCTCGTCGCTGGAACAATCGGGCTCAGGTAAATAAAAGGTGAGGCTCTTAGGGGCTGCTGCACAGCAAAAGGTTTTTCATCTTAATGCATAGAATGCATTAAAGAGGAAGTAAACCCTGATGGGTTTTACTTCCTCTTTGTTACCCTGCAATGTGAAAGCATAAAAGGCTAGTATGCATCGCATACTAGCCTATTATGTGTTACCTTCATTGGAAGCCCGCGCTGTCCCCGCTCCAGGAGGCCGCGTCCATCTTCTGCCCCTCTTCCTTGAGCCCCTCTTCCAGAGCCGCTTGATGTCACTCCCGTGCATGTGCGCGGGAGCCGAAAATCGCTGCACGATCTCAGTGAAGAGATGGCACGGAGGCTGTTTATTCACTGCGCATGTGCCGATGACACGAGTACACTGTATATCTACTAAACCGTGCAGGTTTAGGAGATATGCAGGAAACCTACAGGTAAGCCTTATTATAGGCTTACCTGTAGGTTAAAGTGGTTGTAAAGAGTTTACAACACTTTAAGGTGAGACTTTACAACCCCTTTAAGTATATATCTAGCCAAGAGGGGTGGACTATATATTCAATACATACTGGGTTATACACCACCTATAGGTGAAATGGACACTGGTAATTCAATTTAGACATGAAGTCTTGCCCCTATATAACCCCTCCCCACTGGGAGCACATCAGTTTTTTCGCCAGTGTCTTGAAGGTGGATGGTCTCTTGTACAGCTCTGTGGAGCTTCTATGCTGGTTCCCACACAAGTTCTTTTTAGAATCAGGGACAGCCTTTGTACTGGATCCATTTCAAACCACTATTAAAGCTAAGATAATGGTACCCGGGCCTCGCTAAGAAGACAGAAGAATATTGTGAGGTTCTACCTGTAAGGCAAACCACACGTGGCCCGGAACCCTGCATACAGGAAAGCCTGGGATTTCAAAACCAAAGTACTCCTGCAGGGTGCTGTACAGGTCCAAAGGAGTGGACCCTCATACTATAGGGTACCCAGTCCTTGAAGGTCCTTGAGACAAAGCTTGCCGTGATGGGTGAAGGTTGGGCTTGCAGTCTCCTCCAGGCCCTGCAGCAGGAATGGTGAGTAATCCCCAATGGGGATAATGTTGCTGAACCCAGCTGGCTTCCTGCAAACATAGGAAAAGTTTTGTTTAAAATTTCCCTCCTTTTGCCTGCACTTCTTTTTTCTCACCACCAGAGGGCTTGGCTAGGAAAGCCACAGTCATTCTTGGGTCAGGAAGTCGCCAGAAGCAGTCATGGAGCTTCTGCAGCATGAAGCGGCCGGTGGACAGTGCTGGGTAGCAGGGTAAAATTCCTCCTGCTGGCATGCGAGTCTGGGGGTGGGCAGCTGAGTCAGGCTAGGCAGGAAGCTGAGTTTGCGGGAGGTGGGCTAAGCAGTGCATGCACTAGCAGCCATGGCTTCCAAGAAGCGCACTCGGGGGAGCACCACTTTCTGTAGTAAGGCTAAAGGCACAGGTGTGTTAACCACAGCCCCTGCTGAGGCTAGTCGGACCACTGCTGCCATTGCTTCCCCTGAGAGACCAGAAGCGACCGGGCAATCTGAGCTGCTGCAGCTGTCTGGTGTTGTAGCTGAACCCTCATCTGTTTCCTCACAGTTTGTTACTCAAGATGACCTGTCGGCAGCCTTGCTGAGCTTAGAAACCAGGATTGCTGGTATGTTTGCTTCTACCACATAGGATGAGAAGCGTGAGAGGTCCCCTTTCCCTAACCCTCCAATTCTGGAGCAAGAAGGGGTTGATGAGGGAGAGGAGGTAGCTACAGGGGATCTGGCTGATTCTTTTGCAGACACTTCTGCTTCACATAAAAAGCTGGAGCCCTTTATTAAAGGCTTCTTTTTCCTTGGATGGGCATCGGTGCACTTTTAAGGAGTTGGGTCTCCAGTATAGTGTATGGTTGGTCTGCAAGAGCTTATTTGTTTTCTTTTCTGAAGCAGCATAGAGGCTGCATTTGATGCATATGTGCTTGTCGCGTCCTGCATTGGCCCTGTTGCAGTTGAACAGGGGCCTGCTTGCAAACTGGCTTAAATGCATGGTTGCTAAAAAGCATGTTTGCCTAAATGAATGTTTGCTGGAGCACATGTTTGCTTAATCGCTTGTTTGCTTAAAACACGTTTATTAAAATATGTTTGTTAAACATGGTTGCTATAACACATGTGGGCTAAAACACAGGGCTGCAAAGCAACACATGTTGCATAGGCTCGGGTCGCATAGAGACTCTTGTCACATGGACTTGTGTCGCATAGAGACTTGTGTCTGCATGGGTGTGTGTCTACATAGGCAGGTGCCTGCATAGGTACATGTTGCATGTTTGCATTGATGCACTGTCGCATGATGCTTAGCACATGTAATGCAGTGACATCTGATGCCTATGAATGCATGTTTTGCATAAACACATGCCTGCTTGCTTACTACTCGAACCTATTTACGGTCCCGAAGCCAAACAGGGAGGTAAGGCCTATTCTAGATCTCAAGGCCCTAAGCTAATTTCTTGCGGTATGGCCGTTCCTCATGGAGTCAATCCGCTTAGTGATTGCCTCACTCCAGTAAGGAAATTTTTTGGCATCAATAGTCATCAAGGATGCATATTTGCATTTTCCAATTTTTCTACCTCATCAGAGGTTTTTGCGTTTTGCGATAGAGGAGCGACACTACCAGTTCTGGCTCTGCCATTCAGGATTGCAATAGCTTCCTGAATGTTCATAAAGATTCTGGCTCCAGTGCTGGGCCTTCTAAGGTCACGAGGGGTCCTAATAATGGGATACCTGGACAACCTCTTGCTCAGAGATCAGTCTCGGTGCAGACTCGAGCAGAATGTGACCCTAACAATCCAGTTTATGGAAAGCAGGGTTTGGGTCATGTATGTAGGGAAATCCTTATTAGATCCAGTTCCCTCTTTGGAATATCTAGGTTTACAGCTAGATACAGTCCAGGCAAGGTTACCACTGAGAAGATCAGCGACCTCAAGGCTCTGGTAAACCAGGTAATGGCGATGAGACACTAGGCTAGGGAAGATGGTAGCCTCTTTCGGGGCAGTTCCCTATGCACAGTTTCACTCCAGAGTGCTTCAGTGCAACATCCTGGCAGAGTGGAACAGACAACTGCAGACTTTGGTTTCTTGCATGTCCTTATCTCCCAGGGCTCGATGGAGTCTCGCCTAGTGGTTAGTAAACCAGAATCTCTCAGGGCAAATCTTTTTTTCCAGTGTGTTGGAAGATTGTGACCACAGATTCCAGTCTTATAGGCTGGGGAATGGTCATGGGGGACTCCATGGTCCAGGGGAAATGGTCCTTGGTGGAGCAGAGATTGCCCATCAACCTCCTAGAGCTACGAGCCATTCGGCTACCTCTGAGATATTGGTCATCCAGGTTGCAGGGCTACCTGGCAAGGGTACAAACCAACAAGGCCTTGGCCGTTTTTTATGTCAATCATCAGGAGTCAGTTGGCACACAGGGAAGTTTGCCTACTACTTTCTTGGGGAGAGAATCGTGTACCAAGACTCTCTGCAGTTCACATCCCAGGGGGTGGAAATTTGGAAGGCGGACTTTCTCAGCTGTCAACAGATACACCCAGGAGAGTGGTTGCTGCATCCCGAAGTCTTTCGGGTAATTTGCCTGTGCCTGGGGACGCCAGAGGTGGATCTGCTGGTATCCCGATTTAGCATCAAAGTGCAGCAGTTTATTTCCCGAGCAGGGGATCCTCTGGCTATAGGAGTGGGTGCTCTGGTGACTCCATGGGCCCAGTTCTCCTTGATTTTATGCTTTTCCCCCACTCTCTCTTCTACTGAGATTGCGGGGTTTCAGGCCCTGTTGTCCACAATGGTAAATGCTAGGAAGCTAGTCACCAGGAAGAATTATCACAGTGTCTGGAAGGCATACATTGCGTGGTGTGAGGCCAGGAATAACATCCCCACAAGTATGTGCCTTTCTTCAAGCAGGAGTAGTCTTAAAGTTGGCTTTAACTACAATCAAAGGACAGGTTTCTGCCTTATCCATTTATTTTCAGAGGCCTTTTGGCTTCCCACTCTTTGATCAGGACTTTTCTTCAAGTGGTAACTCGTTGTTACCACCTGTTAGATTTCCTCCCTGTCCATGGGATTTGAATTTGGTTTTGTCAGTGCTGCAGAAGCAGCCTTTTGAGCCTATTAGGGAGATTCCCTTGGTTCTTTTGACTAGGAAACTAGTCTTTCTTTTTGCCATCACGTCAGCCAAAAGGGTTTCGGAGTTGGCAGCTCTTTCTTACAAAGAGCCATACTTGAGATTGCACCAGGATAAGGTGGTGCTGCGGGCTCTTCCATCCTTCCTACCGAAGGTAGTGTCGGCCTTTCATCTCAATGAAGATATTGTTTTACCCTCTTTTTTTTTTTTTTGCCTGAAGGCCCTAGGAAGGGTCAGGCGGCATCCATGGCAGCTATTTCGCCTGTGGATTTGCCAGCTGATTACTCAAGTTTATGGGTTTAAAGGGGAGGTTTCCCCCATTCAGGGTGAAAGCTCATTCCACCAGGAGAGTAGGGACCTCCTGGGCTTTCGGCCAGCAGACGTCTGTGGCACAGATTTGTAAGGCTGCTACATGGTCATCATTGCATGCATTCACAAGATTCTATCAAGTGGATGTTAGTGCAGCAGAGGATTTGCTTTTGGCCGCAGTGTGTTAGGGGCTGCGGTATAATTGAACTTGTGTCTCCCTCCCCTCAAGGATTGCTCTGGGACATCCCAGTATGTATAGAATATATAGCCTACTCTGTCTCCCGTGATGTCTGAGAAAATTTTGAATTTTTCTTTTATACATGCTTACCTAAAAAATCATTTTCTTTCTAAGGACATCACGGGACACAGAGGTCCCTCCATCTCTGTCTTTGTGGAGTTCATTGCTTGCTACAAGACTGAAGTGCTCCCAGTGTGGAGGGGTTATATAGGGGCAGGACTTCCTGTCTAAATTGAATTACCAGTGTCCATTCACCTATAGGTGGCGTATAACCCAGTATGTATAGAATATATAGCCTGCTCTGTATCCCATGATGTCCTTCAAAAGAAATAGTTTTTGCAGGTAAGTATGTATAAAAAATCCATTTTTTTTTCTGATCCTCAGAGTTCTTTACCATGAGGTGCCATGTTGAACTTCCAGTGACCAGTATGTGAGAGTGAGAGCGATAACACCAAATTTAACTCCCCTTCTCCCCATTCACACCTGAGACTTTGTAACACAGTCTCATGACACCGGGGAGGGAAAATGGCTAATTGGGCCCAATTTGGACATTTTCACTTAGGGGTGTACTCACTTTTGTTGCCAGCAGTTTAGACATTAATGGCTGTGTTGTTATTTTGAGGGGACAGCAAATTTACACTGTTATACAAGCTGTGCACTCACTACTTGACGTTGTAGCAAAGTGTTATTTCTTCAGTGTTGACACATGAAAAGATAGAATAAAATATTTACAAAAATGTGAGGGGTGTACTCACTTTTGTGAGATACTGTAGATAAAAGTCAGAGATGGGAGTTTACTCCCACTTTAAGTTTTATTCTATGTCACATTTAATTCAATAATGGTAAATATGTTTTATTTCTGATCAATCCTTGTATTCTAAATGCAAAGAATTTGGGGAAAAAAGGTCTGTTTCTCTTCTGTAGGTTATTATTGGAACCCCCACGCTCGGCCAGAGAAGAGCCATTCTTGAAGTACTCCTATCCAATATGCCCATCAGCAGTGATATGGATGTTGGTGTCCTGGCCGACATGACGGTGGGCTACGTAGGGGCTGATCTCACTGCGCTGTGCCGCGAAGCTGCAATGCAAGTTATACTGCAGGTGCACCAGGTAAAATAAGTGGCTACAAGGACTTTTGGCCAGTTAGTATGTGTTTAGCAGAGTTGCTACATTAACACATGAATGGAACAAATGAAATTATACGTGACTCTTTAAAGGGTTACAAATATTAAAATGAAATTCTTACATTAATATCATTTATATACTCCCAGAATAATATATGTTTCTAATTATGCAATGCAAGTACAGGTAGGAGTTTCAGTTAAAGTGGTTCTAAAGACAAAGGTTTTTTTTTTACCTTAATGCATTTTCTAAAAAAAAACCTTCCAATGTCTGTGCCGCAACACAACCCCCACCCCCCACCATTCCTAAATACTTACCGGAGTCCTCCATCGATCCAGAGCTGTCCCGTGTGCAGCAGCGCTGCTCCTCTCTTCCTGCATGTGTTGGTGTCTCTGGAAGCAGCGGGAGCCATTGGCAGCAGAGCTACCCTTTAACTGTGAACTGTCTTGCTTGCCAAAAATGTGTAATTTTCTTCAGCTATTTTTTAACCAGACAGCCAGGTTTTGAGTTGGCTTTTCATTACAGTAGTTAAAAGGTAACTCCACTTTTGTATGCCCCCAGAAATGTAATTTCCTGCTTGTGTGATTGGCTCATTGAATTTCCCAGAAGTCTGCACTAAGATACGAGGCAGATTTGAGGCATCCCCTGCAACAAAAATACCATTTTTGGTGAGAAGCTTCCAAAGTGAAATCACATCTAAAGGGATGCAGACCCTGCCACTTTCCTCATAAGCATCCTGCAGGCACAGCAGCAGATTGATAATTATAAAACCACTCCCATTAGATTCACTCAGAACATGGACACAGACAAACAAACAGCTATTTCTTCAGAATAACAAAAAGTAGGAATCTGCAACAAAGTTTAAAATCCTTGTAATGTACGTAGATCACCCAGAGGGGAATGTTATTTCAAAAGTGGAGTTAATCTAAGTATTTCAGCTGTGAGTTTAGCAGTTTCACTTCACTTCTGCTTAATTATTAACTTTATACATGTGTTGTTAACGGGGTGGCAAGGTAAGCTATGTGATCATTAAATCAATGATCATGAATTCAGTGGTAATGGAGTTAACTTGATAAATGTGATTTTGATCTGTGAATTGTGGTGATATGAAGGTAGTTTAAAGAACAAAGTACACAGATCAGTGCTGTAAACTGAATTGGTTATATGAGAATATTGCACCTGGTACATTTTACACAATGTTTCATTATACACGTCCATAAACTGCCTGATCTATTTTTCTTCATATATTTATGGAAGCGGTTTGAAAAAAAACAACATATAGTATACATGCATATAAAGTAAATTAGTGCCTGCCTTAGATTTATAGTACAGAGGAACATGTTGGGGTGAACATGGTACTATTAACCCCCTTCGCGACCACACTATAGCCTAATGAAGGCTACAGCGCAGCTGTATTTTACCAGCAGGCTGTCATATGAAGTCCTCTGAAGCTCGCGTGACCTGCGCGCCCCCTACAGCAAGCATCGGCAGTGATCTGTGATCAGGGTAAAGAGGGAATCACGGCGGCTCTTTACCACGTGGTTAGCTGTGTCCAATCACAGCTGATCACGGTTGTATACAGGATTTGTTGGTTATCAGCAATCCTCCCCTCATGCTGACAGTGAGCAGAGACTAAAACCAGCAAATCCACACAAGGGACATCTGAACTGACAATCGGGGCACTGATCATTAGTGCAGCCCCAACAGTGCTGCCAATCTGTGATGCCTGTTAGTGCCAATCAGTGCCGCATATCAGTGCAGCCTCATCACGTCACATCAGTGAAGGAGAAAATTTACTTATTTACAAAATTTTATAACAGAGACTAACTTTTTTTTTTTTTCAACATTTTTGATATTTTTTTGTTTAGCAAAGAATAAAAAACCCAGTGGTAATTAAATACCACCAAAGGAAAGCTCTATCTGTCTAAAAAAAATGATAAAAATGTAGTTTTGGTACAGTGTTGCATGACTGCGCAATTGTCATTCAAAGTGTCACAGCGCTGAAAATAGGCCCGGGCAGGGAGGGGGTAAAAGTGTGCAGTAAGGAAGTTAGGCAAGCAATGTATTAGGAGCAAGACCGAGCTGGAAATTATATATATATATATATATATATATATAATTTATTTACATACATAGATGCATATTTTTTTCAATCTACTGATCACTTTGACATGAGCTTTAGTGATTAAGTATTTTTCTTCATATTCTGAGGTTAGTTTGCACAAGTTTATAATGATTTACTTTAGTTAAAGTGCACCTCTGGCCAGGCTATATTCTTAGCAAGCAGTAGATGAGTTTTAAAATAAGATAACCTTGGTAATTGTAGGCACTGTGGAATAATCTCTCCTTAGACTCCTTTCACACAGCAGACCATGAACTTTTGTGACATGTCCCTTCAATTTTATTTTTCTGCATTTCATAACTGCTATCTGGACCCATATTAGATTGATGTGTGTATCTCCAAAGATTCAATGCTAACCAGTGACAGCTGCCAATCCCTGGATACAGTATAGTAAGAAAAAACCCTTGGTTGTGGGACTTTGAAGGTAGCCACACTGTACAACGTCTATATAAAATTAATAAGTTTATTGTTACATGAAATAAAAAGTGTAAATAACCCCCTACTGTGACTTGAAAATACATCTAATATCAGATACATACTCCTATGGTTACAGAAACCGATATCAATAATGTACATATATAGAGAGACTATTGGTTACATTCCGCAGTCCAACATATGGAAAAAATGTCTGGCGCATTTCAGGGCCACGCCTTTCATCAGAGGCTTTGTACAGAAAGTTTAAATGACTGTTTAGCAAAAAATATATCTATAATATGTGGGTGTCAAATAACCTTGTGTGCGATTTTTGGTACGGTATGCTGACGTACAGAGATATTTGACAGCACTGCAAAAGGGGGTGATACAGCGGAAGGGATGGATATGAGCGGTTGGAATAGGAGGCAACAGCTGTTCAAATATCTTATTGTCCCCTCAATGTTCAATGTCCCCTCAATGATCAATGTTGGGATGTAGTCACAATGCACAACTGACACTAGGAAAAAGAATGAATGTAGTATAGTACCAAAAACACAAGCCTAGCTATAGCAGGCATTGGTTATGCAAAGTATACAAAGAGCCAGTTAAGAAAAGATAGGGAGCTATTCAATAACTTTTTAAGTCATTTAAACTTTCTGCACAAAGCCCCTGATGAAAGGCGTGGACCTGAAACACATCGGGCAGGACAGAGAGACCCAGGACATCGCTGGATCAAGATGGGGCTACTTTAATGCAGCTAAGGAACAGGCTGGAGTTTTACTTTTGTGTTTCTGCTGTGAACTATTAGAATGCATTTCTCCACAGTGTCAGCAGCTATAGAGGCCAGTGAGTGTTTGTTTATTTTGAAGTTCGCGCTGCCTTGTGTGAAATAAAGTGCTACTGTGCAAGAAAAAGGGAGGAGTTCCCAATCCGATAAAGGTGTTCTCCAATAAATATATATAACGACCACATATATCTCCTAAATTAAATAAAGCTGCAGTAGTGCATAAATAGCAAATATTATAAAACACACCAAGAAATATAAAAGATAAAATACCAAAATATAAAATTGACTGTCCGGGAAATAAACAAACAGTGAACTTTAAATATAAGTGCAAAAAGTGTTTGAAGAAAAACCAATATATCAAAGATCAATAATAAGGGGTCTCCTTTGAGTGATTAATATCGGTACACAGCTGCTAGTAAGTGGCGTGTGTTAGATGAGTAGACCATAGAACAAAATGTTGTGAATGCAGCCGTGACCTCTTATTGTCCTCAGTCTTTAAACATATGGTGCCATGGAGTATAGCAGCAGACAAAGTGATAACATGGACCCCAACATCCAACTATAGTGATGACCAGACCGGGTGGTGTGAGGGAATTGAGGAGGTGGAGCCGCAGATTCGCATGCAAGTGTGCTCCCCTCCTGCTGACTCCCCACTCACCGGTTCCTATGGATCTCCAGGAGGTCCTGTTCAGATGCCATATTCGGCCCTCGTTCCTCCCGCGGGTGTCACTCCAAGTCCTCACGGGGTGGCTCGCATAAGTTGGGGGGTAGGTGGCAGTTAGAGGTAATCAATGAATACAGCTGTAGAAGTGAAAACACTTACATGGGGTTAAGAGAAGTCAGACGTGGGTCCACTAAGCGAAGAACCGGAACTTCCTTGCGTATTTTATCTTTTATATTTCTTGGTGTGTATTATAATATTTGGTATTTATGCACTACTGCAGCTTTATTTAATTTAGGAGATATATGTGGTCGTTATATATATTTATTGGAGAACACCTTTATTGGATTGGGAACTCCTCCCTTTTTCTTGCACAGTAGCACTTTATTTCACACAAGGCAGCGCCAATTCCCACACATTATCTGCATTCACTTTCTGGCACCGAATTTTCTGGTTAGAAGTGGGGGCAGCAGCCTTAGTTTTCCTTTTTTCTTTCTTTTCTTCCTTTTTGCACAAAGAACAGCGCCACACCACACACCCCCCTTTTTTCTATCTTATTTTGAAGTTCATTGACTGCTTATTCAGAATATTGTGATGCTTGAATACATATAACTTGGTCACAGCTTCACATCAACAGTGGTAAATGATAAACCCCATGCATTAAGAGTTTTTTGTTTATTGCGTTTAAGATTAGAACTTGAGATTTCAGTCTTTATATATTGCTTAATTGATGATTGCTCTATGTATAAGCGGATCAATGATAATTATAAATTTATATTCTTTTCTTTCAGGACAGTCAGGCGAGTGAAGTTACTAGAGCTCATTTTTATGAAGCCTTTAAAAAGATCTGTCCTTCTACTGCTCGCAGTGCGATTGGACAGGTGGAGTTTAAGCCAGTCTACTGGGAGAAAATAGGGGGCCTGGAGAATGTTAAACTCTTACTGAAACAGGTAAATGACAGCTTGATCCCTAAGTGTGCAAGATGATGTTATGGGGGGATTCCTTCTATCGGCAGACATTTTATATGTTCTGCATATTCAAATGATTACAAGAATTCCAATACAGATTTGTGGTAAAAAATCCAGACATTAAAGCCTAGCTCTGAGAAATTGGAAAATTATTCCGCGCAGTGGGGCTGTGGCTGCACTGCAAGAGTTTACTGCTTGTGTAGTCTAAGAGGGAGAGAAGCACTTTAACTTGCCTGATACTTCACTCCCCCAGCAGATGGCGCTTCCCCATGTTCTGGCAACGGCCTGTCCCTTGGCGTCATCCCATCCAATGCAGTGCCCTGCATTGGTCTTGATGACATCAGGACTTTAGACGACTGGAGCATAGGGGAGAAGACACTGCAGAGACTGGTATAATTGTGTGGAGGGTCGGGTAAGTAAATCTTCTTTTAAAGACTATATTCACCTTTTGGAACATGTTACATCTGTATTTATTGTGTAATATGTTTCAGCACATGTCCCCCCCACCCCCCATCCCCCTTCCTCTTCCGCACAGCCGCTATCACATTTTAAAATTGGCGGGGCTCCGCCCACACAGTTGCGTCATTCATTAACAGCGATCTGTGAATTGACTACAAGTCAGGTCTGCCACTATGATTGACGGACTTGTAGTTTCAATGGAATGTGAGTGTGCTCGTAGTCCATTCACAAGTCCTGCAGTTGTACAACCTGTACAGAAGTATTGCAGAAAGCTGTAGGACTTGTCTGAAGGAACCTGACATTGCACCCGTGCTCAACTGATTGAGGATGGAATGCTTTGCAGGATCCTGGGGGGAAAAAAATAATAAATGTATATTTTATTTTCCTTCAAAAATATAAGCATTTATTATTTTTTTCCCCAAAAGGTGAACTTAGCCTTTAACAATTCCTTTACACCTAAACAAGCAATTAAAGTGGTTGTAAAGTCTCAGGATTTTTCACCTTAATGTATTCTATGCATTAAGGTGAAAAACCTTTGCTGCTGCAGCTCCCCCACAGACCCCCCCCCCTTTTACTTACCTGTGCCCGATCCAATCCAGTGATGGGCACAAGCCCAGCTGCTTCACCCACTGTCTCTCTCATCATTGGACAGATTGATAGCAGCAGGAGCCATTGGCTCGCGTTGCTGTCACTCAAATCAAGTGCCGCGGGGGGTGGGGCCGAGTTCCACTGTTTGTGTTGATGAATGCAGCAGTGGGACTCGGGAGCACACCCGCACGGGTGCCCCCATGGAAAGCGGCGATCCGTGGGGGGGCACCCAGTGAAGAGGTGGGACCAGGAGCACAAGCGGGGCACCTCATAAGAGGAGGATCGGGGCTGCTCTGTGCAAAACCCTTGCACAGAACAGGTAAGAATAGGCATGTTTGTTATTTTAATTTAACAAAACCCAAGCCTTTACAACCCCTTTAACTCTTTTAGTGTGGGCACAGCCCCACTGCAAGATATGATTTTTAAAGAGTTGGGATTTAAAGCAGATAATCTGCTATTAGAACAGCATACAGTTATAGTGTGGGGAATACCTAGGGAAACTGTACACAACAAAGCAAGCTATTATTCCAATGGAACTCTTATAAAAAGTGAGGTAATCTGTTGGTAATCATGGTGGGTGAGATGCAGCATGTAGAGAGAATTTTCCAGTCATTGAAGCCGACAGTCATTTATACCCATCAGAAATTCTGAATTTTGTCTAGAGATATGTCTGAAGTTAATTCTGATTCTCAGGACTCATCTGAGATATTAACAGACTGTGGCCAGTGTACCATGGAGAGAAAGGGAGGAGATGCTATTTTCATATTGCAGAGGAGGAGGCCATTCGTTGTGTTAAAGTGACTTTATCACCATTTTTAGAAGTTGAAGGGCAGTCCTCTCTGCAAAGGATGCAATTAGTACTCCTGTCCCACTGCCCTACGCTTACACCATAAGGTGTGGATCAAGTCTTCATGCACATGGCCACCAGAGGGCATACATGGAGCGCAGATAGCCAATGTAAGCAAGCCACAGGTGCAGCATGCCGTCTCTCTGATTGCAATGAATGGCTGTACGCTTCTATACAAGACTGTACACCGGCACTTGTGTAAACTTGCACATTGGTGTACAACCCTGGATGCACGTTTGTGTCAAGTGCTGTGTGCACTTGCGTGACCTAAACCAAGCTCAGCTGTAAGTCCTCCTGTAGCAGTGTATAGCCATTCACTGCAATGGGAAGTTGTATGCTGCACCTGTGGCTCGGTTAAACTGGCTATTTACGCTCCATGTATGCCTTATTTGGGTTACGTGCATGAAGTCTAAAGCTTACTAAAAAAAAAAAATCTTCAGCATTCATCACTTCTGGGGTTGTCAAGTGCTTGCCCCTATGTCACTACAATACACAAGGGCTGGCAGAATGGTCCACAGTACACAGCAGGCTCAGGGTATTTTGATATACCTAAAGGGTGCTGAATCCTGAACATCCTTGAGCAAACCCTGTTGTGCAACCAATCTTCACTAAGATATATGATGGCGGGCGCGAGATCGCGCCCAGTGAGTGCGCGCCGCCGGAGGCGCGCCCGCGTGCTCACTGTATTCGGGGAGGGCCAGGGAGCGGGTGCGGTGGAGTCGATCTCCGCCGGCCACCCGTGATGCCCCCCCGTAGTGAAAGAACGGAGGTCCGTGTAAGTAAACCTGGACCTCCGTTCTGTGAGGGGGGAAGGGCTGTGATCACAGCCTTCCTCTACATGGAAGCTGTGATCGCTTCCCTTCCCCTGCTAGGGCAGTCCCCCCACAGTAAGAACACACCCAGGGAACATAGTTAACCCTTAGAGCGCCCCCTGCAGGTTAACCCCTTCACTGCCAATGGCATTTACACAGTAATCGGTGCATTTTTATAGCACTGATCGCTGTATAAATGCCAATGGTCCCAAAAAAGTGTCAAAATGTTCCGACATGTCTGCTGAAATATCGCAGTACCGCTAAAAATCGCAGATCACCGCCATTACTAGTAAAAAATAAAAAAAAAATAAAAACCCCAGAAATGAATTCTCATCATCCATAAACGCAACCACTTTTGCGCAAACCAATCAATAAACGCCGATTGCGATTTTTTTTTTTTATCACAAATATGAGGAAGAAATAAATCGGCCAAAACCGATGAGAAAAAAATGTTTTTTTATATTTTTTTTTTTTTGGATTTGTATTTTAGCAAAAAGTAAGAAATTTGGGTTTTTTTGCAAAATTGTCGCTCTTCTTTTGTTTATAGCGGCGATCAGAAATGACGCAGCAGTGATCAAATACCACCAAAAGAAAGCTCTATTTGTGGGAAAAAAAGGACGCAAATTTAGTTTGGGTACAACGTCGCACGACCGCACAATTGTCAGTTAAAGCGACGCAGTGCCGAATCGCAAAAAGGGCTCCGGTCCTAAAGTGTGAAATCCTTCCGGGGCTGAAGTGGTTAAACTCCAAACTTTTAGAATTTTTAAATCCATAGAAGTTTAGTGGTGCTGGCTGTGGGACAGGTAAGTATTAATTACTTTCTTTTTAGGGGAAACTGTTTTCTGAATGGATTATCAATTTATTTTTTTTCTCTTGTTCCTGAAAGATTTACATTGGAGATAAATGGTTACAATAAGGTTCTGGGTTGCCTTTCAGAAGGATAGAATAATAGAATGAATCCAAAGATACTATATGTAGTATGGTTCCTATATCCTGGTGATAGTGCCTACAGAGGTCTGGGAGTATTAGAATGATCGTATGCATTATTATGGGATGGGGACACTGGCAAACTTTTCTTGTAATGTGTTGAAAGCTTTCTTTGCCCTTGTAGAGCATGTGATAGTGGACTGAGCATAATAAGGTCATGTTTAGTTCTTTTTTTGCAATATACTCAGAAAGTTGAAATGTTGGACATAAAATATATATAAACCATGATCTTTGACTTCTATGGACACATATTGTTTTCTTTTTGTACTTTGCCTAGAGCATTGAGTGGCCTATGAAGTATCCTGAAGCTTTCCTGAGAATGGGTCTGACGCTACCAAAAGGAGTCCTGCTCTATGGGCCGCCAGGATGCGCTAAAACCACGCTGGTAAAAGCTTTAGCGACAAGCTGCCATTGTGCGTTTTTCTCAGTCAGTGGTGCTGATCTCTTCTCGCCCTATGTGGGTGACTCGGAAAAGACCTTAGCACAGGTATTAATGGAGTACACATTTCTTTTTCCTGATGAAGGAAATCCAAAATCTGACTGGTGTACCCCAAGAATTAAGTTACTTTGATCCAAATTTCATAAATCAGGGTTTTTTTTTTTTTTTCTCCTTTACAGCTTTTCAGACAGGCAAGAGCCAGCACACCAGCAATTGTGTTTCTTGATGAGATTGATGCTATAGTAGGGTGTCGATCAGAGGCCAGGACAGGTTCTGGTGTACAAGAGAGAATCCTTTCTGTTCTCCTGAATGAACTAGATGGAGTTGGGCTGAAGATTACAGAACGCAGAGGGAGCCGGAGTTTGTTGGAAGGCAATTATGATTATTGCCATGATGAACCTGTAAGTCTTTTTTTCTATTTAACTGGACTAGAGGCATGGTAGAGGGATCCTTGAAAATTTTGATTAGAGTCTAAACATATTGTTTTCAAAATGATTTTTCTTTATTTTAAGGCTTTGTGTATTCGGGACATTTTAAAACCTCCCCTGAACATGTACTGATAAGATGGCATACAGCAGAGTTCAGGGGCAGCTGAAAAAAATGCCCAACTGCTCCTGAACATCCGTTTACCAGCAGCAGTATACATGAGGCCTTAGGCACTTGGACTTCTTTGCAGTGGAGAGATGTGATCATAAAAACAGTAATTACATTTTACAATTACAACTGTAACATTGCTAAGCAAACAGATTTGCAGAAGTACTTTTCAACAGGCCCTAATGTGCCGTTTAATGGCACTGTTGCATTTGTGGTTAGAGATGAGCTAAGACATACTGTAACATGAATAAAAGAAAACATTACATTCATATGCACTGATTGTGAACTGAAATATACTAGTGTTTCAAAAATGATTGAAAATACCCACACACCTCAAAGTTGGGACAGCGCATCTGTAACGTGTAGCTGGAAAGATGAAGTAAACCTTTCCATTAAGAAAAAAAAAAAACAGATTAAGTGACAGCATAATCAAAGCATCACTTGGGACTTTTTGGGGAAGTCCATTACAATAAAGTCCCTAGTGTTGCTCTGATTTTTTTTTTTAATTTGATAATTAAGTCTGGTTGAACTGCATGGACTTGTGTCTTTTTTAAACCAGATTAATTACGTAACTATGTAGGGTGAAAGACAAATTCCAGATAGCCGCACTCCAAATGATGCTTCTTTATTGTGAATAAAAGTCCATGCAGTACAAAATAGGGCAAACTGACGCGTTTCATGGGCGCTTACTCATCAGCTATGAGTAAGCGCTCGTGAGAGGGGCGTGAAACGCTTCAGTTTGCCCTATTTTGTACTGCGTGGACTTTTATTCACAAAAAGAAGCATCATTTCGAGTGCGGCTATCTGGAATTTGTCTTTCAACCATTCACGGTTTGCGCGCCGATCCTGCACCCACGGGAGCACAGGTAATTGCTCAGGATTCTCTTTTCCTCTGCAGCGGCTTCTTTCTACTTACGGAACTATGCCATTTTTATTATAGATTATACACTACATCAGATATGTACTCCCCACCTTAATAAACCACAATAGCAATATAATTGGGGCTGTGTCTGCTGTAAAGTATCTATAATCCACATATACCTGAATAACTAAATTTACATTTTAATGCAGTATATCAAAAATTGTCAAGAAACATACAGTTATACATAACAAATATCTAAAAACATTAAAAAACCTTTGGCAAGCATTTGAACCCATTTTGGGTAAAATAAGTGAGGGTTATAACTCCATCAGCTATAACCCCCTTTTTCTGATCTGTGTCACATTAGGGAGATTTCCCTTCACTTCCTGTCCCATAGCCACAACAGGAAGTGAGTGGAAATCCCTCCAAAGTGAGGGAATCCCTGTTTGTCACCAGAACTAGTGCCCCCATTGGAAGATTTCCCCTCTACTCCTGTTCTGGTGACCACACAAAATTTGGGACTTTATTTAATTTTCACTTTTTTTTTTTTTTTAGTAAACCTCAACATTTACAAAAAAAAACTAAACCTGCAAGACAATGGCATAATGTGCTAGTATGCATCACATACTAGCATATTACGATATGCTTATCCTAGAACAAATCCCTCCAGCTGCGCGCTGTCACCACTGACAGAGCTTCCATCTTCACCTGGTCTTCCTTTCGGGTTCACGGGGCAGCCACCATTTGATTGGCCGAGCCGTGATGACGTCATTCCAGGGCATGCGCACGGATGTCACAGCTGTGGCACAGAAATCTGAAGGGACAACACAAGTATGCCGTTTCTTCAGAGAGCATGCGCTGGTGACATCACCGGCTGCATGCAGTGTGACTATCTCCTAAACGGTGCAAGTTTAGGAGATATTCACTGTACCTCCAGGTAATCCTTAGTTTAAAGCGTCACCTATGGTAGTTTTTTTGTGATATTAAGGGAACATATCATTTTAGGATATGACATGTTTGGTATCTATTTACGCAATACAACCTCATCTTTTATATTTTAACCAAAAATGTGTATTTTATTAAGTGTTTTTGCACTAAAATTAATTTTATTTTACTTTTTTCCTGAAAATTTGCATTAAATAGAAAGCTGTCACCTTTTTTTTCTACAGGGTCTTTGCTTTCAGAAAACCTATAATGGTCTTTGGGTTTAAGTAATTTTTTTGCCAAAAATTAAGATTTTTTTTTTACATGTATGCGAGAAATTTTGCTCTGGAGCCGAACTGTTTTAATATTGCATAAAGAATGAATTCAATGAAAAGTTCTTTACATTAAATTGGATGTTTATTTAATATGTGTTACTCCCAGGAAAAGTTTCAGGAAGTGGTTAACAAATCGGTAATGATTGTGGCAGCTACAAACAGGCCAGATGTTCTGGATAATGCTTTGCTGCGACCAGGCAGACTGGATAAACTACTCTATATTCCACCACCAGATGAAGAGGTAATTGTTAGTTTTTGCATTTGGTAGCTAGATCAATATTGCTCAGTGCTGGGCCTCAAGGCCCATTAGTAGTGCACATTTTTCCAACACTGACTTGGTGCACAGCTTCATAAATCATTAAGCTATGCAATATACTTTGACTTTATGCACAATTTTTTTCTTTTAACTAATCCATTACTGGATATTGAATTTATTTTTTGCTACCTGCCACATATGTCCATTTGCATTTAGAGAAAAAAATGGATACTTTTCAAAATCTTTTACCATTTTGCTTGCCAGTAAGAAAAGAGCTCAGATTGCAGACAAATCCACACAAGAAATGTTGATTCTGGAGAGAGACGTTCTAAGGCCTTAGGATGATAATCTACACTGAGCATGATTGGTAGCGGTGGGGTTATAAAAAAGTCTATCTTGGCTGGCCTGTTGATTTTTGTCTAGGGTCCTTTCTCCTGTAGGTGGCATCAACAACCATGGTTATAGACCACAATGATAACCCGCAACACTGGTGTCAGTGGGCGCAATAATAACCCCAGTATTGGTGCCAGAGGAAGCAATACAAACCTTCAACATTGGTGTCGGGGGACGCAATAATACCTTCCAAATTGATGTCTGTGGATGCAATAAAAACCATTAACATTGGTGTGAGTGGACGCAATAGCCCTCAATATTGGTGTTAGTGGACACAATAACCCTCCAAACTGGTGCCAGTGGTTGCAATAATATCTCCCAGCACTGGTGTCAATACTATTAACACACGGTGGACACTGGCTGTGAAATTTAACCCCCACCCCCGTGCATTGGTGGCCAATGGCAGCGGCATTTCCGGGCCTATCCCCAATGATTAGATGGCAGTTTTGTACATTTGTAGCAAGTTATAAGGTGAGCGCCAACAGCAGGGACTGATCTGTGTTACATATGTGAATAAGGTGAGACTACACAGGTACCAAAATTGTATACGCTTGAGTGTCAGCATTTTGATCCAGGAATTAGATGGTGATCATGAATCATAACTGAACATAGATGGTTTGGGTCTTCCGGAGAGACATTCAGAAAAAGGGCATTGTCCATGGGATACTATGATCTATGATAATAAATACCTAGAAGTCTTATAACTAGTCTAGTATGCATGTACTTAACATGAAATAATATAGCTGATTGTAGGTCTGCTTACCAGAACATGATCCATTCAAATATGAGGGTCAGAAGCTGCTAATTCTGACACACTCGTATCTGTATTCAGCTTGAGGATATGGGATACAACGTGGAGATTCTGACTTTGATCTGTGGTTATAACTGTTTTGGGGAAAGCCAGGTATTGAATGATGAAAGTAGTGAATAGGATGGTAGGGAAAATATACTTGGAGCTCTTATGTTTTTTTATTATACTACTTATGCCTTACCTGCTATTTAGGTTCTGATTTGTTCATTGTTTTGCCCTATGCTATGCCCACAGGCGCGGCTTTGTATCCTGAAAATCTGCACTGACAATGTTCCATTACATTCTGACGTATGCCTGGAAAGGTTGGCAGCGGATACTCCATTTTACTCTGGCGCTGATCTTCACAATCTTTGTAAAGAGGTGAGAATTCGTTCAGTATTGGAATGGTACCTTAGGTTGGTAAAAATGGAACCTATTATATGAGTTCCAAATCTCACTTTAGATTGTGAGATTAAAGTATAAGTTCACCTTTTGGGAGAAAATAATAAAGGCACATATTTTTGCAGGAAAAAAGTTAATTTATAATTTTTTTCCCAAAGGAGCTGGGAAAGCATTGCAGCTGTGATTAGGGGTGCGATGTCAGACACCAGCAAGCAAGCCCTGCAGCTTTCAGTCTGTACCTGCATAAGGGCTGGCTGTTTACAAGCTGCAGGGCTAGTGAACGAACTATGAGGCCACTCATCTCTGACCTCGCAGCCTATTCGGAACTACAAGCCGTCAGCCTCAAAGGATAACAGTACTTACTGTATGGTTCAAGCTACTAGCCAGGCCTTAAAGTGGTTGTATACTCTCCTATCGTTTTCAGCTATGGAAGCTGACATCTTAGCCTCTGTTTAATCTGCAACTGCCATGATGCTGCACATGTGATGCATTATGAGACCCATTGCATGGTTTGCTAGTTTGGTTGAGAGCACAATCAAGGAGACAGCTAGCATTTCCGGCATGCCGGGAATATTAACTCTTCTGTGACACTATCAAATCAATGGGTAGACAACCGCTTTAAGTGTTACTCGCCACCAGTTTCCCCACCCAACCCCTACCATGCCCCGCCCCTATACACGCCCTCATAAATTCTCATGAAATTACACCTAAATGTTTTATGCAGAATTAAGTTACACAAATAAATATTAACAGCTTTATCAGTGCAGCCTCACCTGTGCCCATCAGTGCAGCCTCAACCATGCCCATCAATGCAGTCTCACCCTTGCCCTTCAATGCAACCTCACCCGTGCCCGTCAATGCAACCTCACCCGTGCCCGTCAATGCAGCCTCACCTGTGCCCATCAATGCAGCCTCACCTGTGCCCATCAGTGCATCCTCTCCTGTGCCCATCAATGCAGCCTCACCTGTGCCCATCAATGCAGCCTCACCTGTGCCCATCAATGCAGCCTCACCTGTGCCCATCAATGCAGCCTCACCTGTGCCCATCAACGCGGTGTGACCAGTGCACACCAACACAGCCCCACCTGTGCCCATCATTGTGGCATGACCAGTGGCCACCAATGCAGCCTCACCTGTGTCCATTATTGCGGCCTCACCAGTGCTCATCTTTGCAGCCTCACCCATATCCATCATTGCAGCCTCACCCATATCCATCATTGTAGCCTCACCCATATCCATCATTGCAGCCTCACCCATATCCATCACCCATATCCATCATTGCAGCCTCACCCATATCCATCATTGCAGCCTCACCCATATCCATCATTGCAGTCTCACCCATTTCCATCATTGCATCCTCACCCATATCCATCATTGCAGCCTCACCAGTCTCCATCTTTGCAGCCTCACTGTGAAGAGCATGGAGGAAGAGAGAGGGCAGCCGATCCATCATAGGGGGAGAGCACCGTAGTGGAAGTGGATTCCTTGATTACAGAGTGGGCATTGCCCACTGTAACTGTTTACATTGGAATTGCAGTCCACTCACCGTCACACACAGATCCAGCTCTCCTGACCCACGCGTGACAGACAGAACGCCGGTCCAATGCCAGGGCGTGTTCGGTCTCTCACAGGCGTGGGTTAGGAGGGTGGGATCTGTGTGTGACGGTGAGCAGAGCTGACTGCAATTCTCACCCGTGCCCATCAATGCAGCCTCACCCATGCCCATCAATGCAGCCTCATCTGTGCCCATCAACGCAGCATGACCAGTGCACACCAACACAGCCCCACCTGTGCCCATCATTGTCGCATGACCAGTGGCCACCAATGCAGCCTCACCTGTGTCCATCATTGCAGCCTCACCAGTGCCCATCTCTGTAGCCTCACCCATATCCATCATTGCAGCCTCACTGCCCACCATTGCAGCCTCACCAGTCTCCATCTTTGCAGCCTCACTGTAGAGAGCATGGAGGAAGAGAGAGGGCAGCCGATCCATCATAGGGGAAGAGAGCGCCGAAGTGGATTCCTTGATTACAGAACGGGCATTGCCCAATGTAACTGTTTACATTGGAATTGCAGTCCGCTCACCATCACACACAGATCCCGCTCTCCTGACCCACGCGTGACAGACAGAACGTTGGTCCAATGTCAGGGCATGTTCTGTCTGTCACAGGAGCGGGTCAGGAGGGCGTGATCTGTGTGTGATGCTGAGCGGAACTGTAAACCGTTACAGCGGGCAATACCCACTCTGTAATCAAGCAAGGAATCCACTTCCACTACGGTGCTCTCTTCCCCTATAATAGATCGGCCACCCTCTCCCTTCCTCCACGCTCTCTTCTCCATTAAACCCCCCCCCTGCCGTCAGTGCAGCCCAGCTCGCCAGCCCTCATTTAGGTCAGTGGAAAATTTGAGAGCCGGTTCAAGTCATTCACAGGAAACTTCGAATGAGTGACATAGCCATGTGGGCAGAGCCCCGCGCGGCCGCGTTGTTTTCAAATAATGGCAGGGGGCGCTGCAGTTACTGGAATATTGTTACATGTTCCAAAAGGTGAACCTATCCTTTAAAAAAGAGTTCCAGGAATGGTGTATTTTTACATAGCACCATACCTGGCCGATGTCACTGGAAATCAGTGAAGTAGACATCGCTACTTCAGTGATCTCCACTTGGTTTCAGGTTGCATGCTAGGCGGACAGCCTGATGCATTGCGAACACAATACTTTGCATTTTCTAAATGAATGCAAGGTGTTCTGATTGGATGAGTTGGAGAGGTGGGGCGGTGACACCATGCTCTCCACTTTTACCAATTATAGAAGGTGGAGATCAATGGATTAGCTGTGTCTACTTCAATGGTCCAAGCTGGACCAATGTAATGAAGTAACAATAATACCATGCCTGCAATTAGTCTTTAAAAAAAGGTTGTTAGATGTCGTAAATACTATTTAGTCTGTTTTATCCAGCGAAAGTTTCCCTGCTTACAGTATAACTAAAGGCAAAACTTTTTTTTTTAGTTTTGGATAGAGTGTAGAGGGATTAGCAAGCTTGTCAATTGTTATTGCTGTCTGTGCCCCCGTTAAGGAGATTCATCCTATCTGTCCTGTTTACCATTATCATTGAAAGTGAAAGTAAAAGAAAACCCCACATTTTGAGTTGCTCCCAGAAAAGTAGATTGGAAATCTTGCAATGGGGACCCTAGTTCTGGTGACCTGGGGGTCCCCATGAAATTCCTTTAATTTGCAGAGATTTCCTGTTTGGCTACGACAGGAAGTGAAGGGAAATCTCTGCAATGGGACAAAAAAAAAAAAAAAAAATTCTGACGGGGTTATAACCACCTCTTGCTTTATCCAAAATGAAAAAAAAAAACCCAGTTTTGCCCATAGTTGTACTTTAACTGTATCTAAAAAATAAATAAATAAATAAACCTAACTGGAAGGGTTAAACGCTCAGGTTTGTATTCATGTATGTATCCAAGTTGGGGAGATTTAGGCAGGCCATATATTAACCAATTTTCTTTCCTAAATCCACGCCACAGGTTGAAGGAAAGAAAATTGCTAGATTTCCCCCATCAACACATTCAGTGTTGATGAGGAAATCCCTCACGAGCAGCTATTGTATTCTGACAGGCAGCGATTGAAAGGAAAAAAACCTGACAAGCTGGTTGTACTGAAATCGATCTTCAGTACAACCAAGCCTGCCCATACATGGTTCCTGCTTGACCAGCCAAATTTCGATCCATCTATGGCCAGCTTTACTCACTTTCTGTCCTGGAGACCATGTACAAAGACAGAAGTTTGGCTCTTACCACTCTGTCTAAAACTGTTAGCTGGAGATTAACTTTTAATTACAATATAATCGAATTTATTCCCCCTTGATTCTTGTGTCTAGCCAATTTCTGCTTTAGTAAGACGTAGGGGATGGGCAAACAAAAACATATAAATGTAAAGATATGTGTGTGTATTATTCTGATATGTATATACGTTATATCTGCCTGCAGGCTGCCCTGGTTGCGTTACAGGAAACTGAACTACAAGCTACGTATGTGACACAAGAGCATTTCCAAAAGGCTTTAGCATCCGTACCATCGTCTTTGAATGCCAGAGATCTTTTAGCATATAAAAAGCTACATGGACATACAGACAAAGAATTTCTTTTTAAATAATGAATAAATGTACTTTGATCTATTCGAAGCATGTTTGCTCTTAAAAGCATATGTCAAAGTATTCTGAAGAATCTAAGAAGTGCCTCAAGCTGACGTTAAATGCAATCGATAATCAAAGCAGGCAGATTTACTGTCCACCTCTGCTACTGACATCTGTACTTTGCCCACAATTGAGAGGTCTGCAATATAAGGATAATTCTGTGAATATTTAGGAATGCATGGTGCTAGGGACGCTGGATTTTTATTGGCGAGTTTCGGTCAAGTACTTGCAAGTACCAATACTTTGCGGTGCTATTTGCGTCCATACAGAATGAATGGGCACAAATTGCACTGCAAAGAATCCCGTGCAATTCCTGTCAATCACATGCATTTTCCCCACCGCTCCTGTGTGAACCCAGGCTTATCATAGTGATTTCAGCCTGGGATCACACAGGAGTAGTGTGGGAAACCGCATGCGATTCAGACAGGAATCACACCTCATTCCTCTTTAAATTGCATGCGTTTTGTGCCCATTCATTTTGTATGGATGCAAATCGCATCACAAAGTATCAGGAGCATTTTCACGAGTACTTATGAAAATACTCGGTATCGGTGCATCCCTACATGGTGCCATCTACCCTCTCAGTAACAAATATAGGAAAAGAGTCTTTGCAGGCATGTATATAGAATATAAAAAATAATTATACTTCATTGTTTCAAAAATGGCTATCAAATCCGAAACACATGACAATTGTGAATACAGTTATAAAATACGCATATTCTCAGATAAAAACATGACCTTTAATCAGGACGATGTACACAGTGGAATGCTATGTCAGAAACAGAGACCCACAGCGGAGGGCACACAGTGTCCAGTTGAGTAGTTATCCCTAATAGTATAACAGGTGCAATATTGGCAATTCTAACCCATACATAATTTATAGAAAAGGGGATTCAAACCACCACAACCACAGGCAATGATGTGCTCATACAAGCATGCATATGAAGCTCTACTAGTTTTGCGCCACACTTAGTGCTTCTTCTGGAGCAAGTAACAGTCTGGTAAAAATAAGAAATACAGTACATATGTCAATACATATGAATTTCTTAAAAGTATGCATACAGTGTAAATACAAAAAACAATAGATTTGTAACAGAGACGTGAATATGACCACTTACATATATGAGAGATCATTGTAGATTAACCTTGTGTGTCCATGGGCTAACCAGGGTACGCCCCCAGGGCCTTGAGAAATACCAAGCAAGCCAGCGGGCCAGATAGCAGGGCAAGTATGGGGGCCTGTATTTCATATAATATTATAGATTAAAACACTCATTTAAGGTAGGGGAACGATTTAGTATAATGTATGTTCAGTGTTTCTATAAACCAGATAATTTCTGTCCTGGCTCTCTTCAATAGAGATTTGCTATAGCCACATTGTGACAATCTCTCACGCAAGGAGGCAGCCTGTACTAAAAAGGCCTCTAATTCTGTACAGTTACGTCTCAGGCGAAGATATTGAGCATATGGTATTGAGATGTGAAGGATGTGCACTATTGGCGTGTAAGATGGTGTTACCAGCCCTCTCCCTGCGATAGAGATTTGTGGCCAAGCATTGATCAGTGTCTATATAGATTTGAAGGTCCAAAAATGTGATTTTTCTTTTTAGACCTATAATATCGGCAACAGTCCGGGATTTGGCTAAAACCCTTGTTGTCCTGATTCATTAAAGCATTATTTATGTGCCAATTGAATCTATCACCTCTCGCAGTCAGTGAGGTTGCACTGCACATCAGTACCCTAATTATAAAGGAGTGTTTGGTCATTTTTCTTGATTCCTAGTCAAGTAAGTGCAATAGTATCTATAGATTATTTGACTCTCACTGGTGCTCACATTAATTATACTAAATCGTTCCCCTACCTTAAATTAGTGTTTTAATCTATAATATTATATGAAATACAGGCCCCCATACTTGCCCTGCTATCTGGCCTGCTTGGTATTTCTGAAGGCCCTGGGGGGGGGGGGGGGGCGTA
>BLSH010436130.1:131933-143508 GCA_018402905.1 Glandirana rugosa
AGGTCCCGACTTCACCCCCCCCCCCCCCCCCCCAGCGACGCCACTGTCCTCATGTGAAGTCAGGAGGGGTTTGAAGCCTATCAACGCCTCCTAATCAAGTCTATAGTAACGCTTCGCAAACGCTCTGGCAAGCAGGTGCCGGGCGTTAAGATTAGTTTATTTCCTGTAATGGAATAGGCATTTGTGGATCGATTTAAACGCGCCTTAATGTGTATCAAACACTTCAAAACTGCCCATAGGGTGTTTGGAGAGCATTTTAACTTGACATTAACGCTTGAAAATCGCCAGCCTAAACGCCCATACTAAAGCTCATAAACGTGAGTCTAACGCCATAAGAGTTTGTTAAGCGTTAGACATTTAGGCAAGTGTGAACAAGCCCTTACAGCTATAAACATCTCAAGCAAGATGAAAAGTTTAATATACTTTAACCACTTCAGCCCTGGAAGGATTTTCCCACTTAATGACCAGGCCATTTTTGCGATATGGCACTGCGTCGTTTTAACTGACAATTGCGTGGTCGTGCGATGCTGTACCCAGACAAAGTTGCTGCCTTTTTTTCCCACAAATAGAGATTTATTATGGTGGTATTTGATCACCTCTGCAGTTTTTATTTTTTGCCCTATAAACAAAGAGTAACAACTTTGAAAGAGAAAACTATTTTTTCACTTTTTGCTAGAATACATATCCAAAAAAAAAAATATATATATATATATATATATATATATATATAAAAACAAATGTATTCATCGGTTTAGGCCAATATATATTCTTCTACATATTTTTGGTAAAAAAAAAAAATCGCAATAGGCATATATTGATTGGTTTGCGCAAAAGTTATTGTGTTTACAAACTATGGGATAGATTTATGGACTGTTTTTATGATATGATATGTTTTTACTAGTAATAGCGGCAAATCGAAATTTTTAGCGGGACTGCAACATTGCGGCGCACAAATCTGACCCCAAATGACACTTTTTGGGGACCAGTGACATTATTACATTGATCAGTGCTATAAAAATTCAGTGATCAATATAAAAATGACACTGGCAGGGAAGGAGTTAAGCACTAGGGGGCGATTAAGGGGATCAACAGAGATCACTGTTCCCGATGACTGGGAACAGTAGATCTCAGTCATGTCCCATGTCCCCTGTCCCCTGTCAGAACAGGGATCTGCCTTGTTTACATTGGCAGATCCCCATTCTGCCATTGTACTAGGCGATCGTGGGTCGCCGGTGGGCATAAAGTCCACCCAACCCGAGGGCACGCTAACGCAGTGGGCACAAGGAGGCAGCAGCGTGCACCGGTCCGCTCGCAACTGCGCCTGGGCGAGCTGCTGTACAGCTATGCCGATTTGTGCAGGAGAGCCGACCTGCCGACGTATGACAACGGCTGGTCGGCAAGAGGTTAACCATTTTTTTGGATTTGTATTTTAGCAAAAAGTAAGGAAATCGCTTTTTTGCAAAATTGTCGTTTTTTTGTTTATAGTGGCGATCAGAAGTGACGCAGAGGTGATCAAATACCACCAAAAGAAAGCTCTATTTATGGGGAAAAAAAAGGACGCAAATTTAGTTTGGGTGCAATGTCGCACGACCGCGCAATTGTCAGTTAAAGCGACGCAGTGCCGAATCGCAAAAAGTGCTCTGGTCCTAAAGTGTGAAATCCTTCCGGAGCTGAAGTGGTTAAACTACACTCAATTGGTACTAAGGGCCCAAAGTGTGCCAAGAAAATATCCCCCACACCATTACACCACCAGCCTGAATCGTTAATACAAGGCAGGATGAATGCTTTCATGTTTTTCATGCCAAATTCTGACCCTACCATCTGAATGTCACAGCTGAAATCGAGACTCATCAGACCAGGCAACGTTTTTTTTTTCCTAGTCTTCAGTTGTCCATTCCTGTTCTTAGCTGACAAGAGCAGCCCCCAGTGTGGTCTTCTGCTGCTTTAGCCCGTCTGCTTCAAGATTTGATGTGTTGTGCATTCAGAGATGGTATCCTGCATACCTTGATTGTAATTAGTGGTTATTTGTGTTACGTTTGCCTTTATCGTCTTGAACTGTCATCTGCCCATTCTCCTCTGACATCAACAAGGCATTTTCCTCCACACAGCTGGCGCTCACTGGATATTTTCTCCATTCTCTGTAAACCCTAGAAATGGTTGTGAGTGAAAATCCCAGTAGATCAGAAGTTTTTGAAATACTCAGACCAGCCCGTCTGGCATCAACAACCATGCCTTGTTCAAAGTCACTTAAATCCCCTTTCTTCCCCATTCTGATGATCAGTTTGAACTTCAGCAAGTCATCTTCACCAAGTCTAGATGCCTAAATGCATAGAGTTGCTGCCATGTGATTGGCTGATTAGCAATTTGTGTTACCAAGCAATTGAACATGTGTACCTAACAAAGTGTCAGGTGAGTGTATATACAGTGCTGTGAAAAGGTATTTGCCTCGTTCCTCTTTTTTTTTTTGCATATTTGTCACACTTGACCACTTCAGCCCTGGAAGGATTTCCCACTTTAGGACCAGAGCACTTTTTGCGATTCGGCACTGCGACGCTTTAAATGACAATTGCGCGGGCGTGCAAAGTTGTACCCAAACAAAATTTGCGTCCTTTTTTCCCCCCACAAATAGAGCTTTCTTTTGGTGGTATTTGATCCCCTCTGCGTCATTTCTGATCGCCACTATACACAAAAGAAGAGTTACAATTTTGCAAAAAAAAAAAAAAAATGTCTTACTTTTTGCTAAAATACAAATCCAAATCCACGTTTACGGATGGTGAGAATACATTTCTGGGGTTTTTATTTTTTACTAGTAATGGCGTTGATCTGCGATTTTTAGCGGTACTGCGATATTGCGGCAGACATGTCCGACCATTTTGACACTTTTTTGGGACCATTGGTATTTATACAGCGATCAGTGCTATAAAAATGCACTGATTACTGTGTAAATGCCATTGGCAGTGAAGGGGTTAACCTGGAGGGGGCTCTCTAAGGGTTAACTGTGTTCCCTAGGCGTGTTCTAACTGTATGGGGGCTGCCCTGGCTGGGGGAAGGAGTTGATCACAGCTTCCATATACAGGAAACCTGTGATCACCACCCTACCCTCTCTATGAGGCCCCATTCACACAGGGGCGACTTGCGCTCCGACTTGAGTCACCTCAAGTCGCTTGACACCTGAAATCCCATTGAAATGAATGGGAGCCATCTTAATGTACACGACTAAGTCGCTCCGACTTCAGAAAAAAGTTCCTGCGCGACTCAAGGCAAATTCTATCCGACTTGTGCCCATAGAAATGAATGGAAGTCGCCTCCAGGTCGGATTCCCATGTTAATGCAAGCAACTTTACAGTGAAAAGAATTCAATTTATGTTTGGGGCCAGCCCCTCCCTCCCTTCTCTGATTGGCCACAGGCAAAGTCGCCTGGCATAAGTCCTGTTGTAAGTCGCGCTGAAGTCGCACCGAAGTCGCGCTGAAAGTCGCGCTGCAATTGCCTAGCAAATTTGCGCCAGGTCGGATCGCCCCTGTGTGAATGGGACCTGAGAACGGAGATCCGTGTTTACTTACACAGACCTCCATTCTCTCACTGCGGGGGAGCCATCGCGGGTAGCCGGCAGCGATCGAGTCCGCCCTACCCGCTCCCCGGCCCCCCCCAGACACAGTGAGTGCACCTCCGGCGGCGCGCATGCTCACAGCACTAGTTATCGCAGCCGCCATCATATGACGGCGGTTTGCGATAACGAGCCACTCTGTCCCTGTCAAACTGCAGTTGGTGGTCGGCAAGTGGTTAAATGATTCAGATCATCAAACAAACGTTAATATTACACAAATATAACCCACGCCAATACAAAATGCAGTTTTTAAATTATTTAATTTATTAGGGGGGGGAAAAGCTGTCCAAACCTGCCTAGCCCTATTTGAAAAAGTAACCACCCCCCCTCCTTACTAAATCATGAATGAACTGTGATTAACCACATTTTTTGGAAAGCGGAGTTAAATTTAACTTGCCATGCCCAGGCCTGATTACTGCCAGACCAGTTGTATCAAGAGATCACTTAAATCAGTGGTTCTCAACTCCGGTCCTCGGGACCCACTAACAGGCCAGGTTTGCAGGATAACTGAAATGCATCACAGGTGATATCATTTGCTGCTCAGTGATTGCAGTATTCTAGTCTGCATCTCCCCAAGGTAATACTGAAAATCTGGCCTGTTGGTGGGTCCTGAGGACCAGAGTTGAGAATCACTGAAGTGGTCTGACAATGTGAAGCATGCTAAGGGCTCATACACACGGGCGTTTTTTGACGCCAGCGTTTTTGGGCATTTTTTGCAGCTCTCCATGTTATTCAATGGGGTTATAAAAACGCTGACGTTTTTGAGCTGTAGAGGGCATCGGCGTTAGTGAGCTGAAAGTAGAACCCATGGCCAGCGCGTTCCCAAGCTGTAACGTTTTGGCGGTTTTTGACGCCAATGCTGCAAAACGCTCACTAACGCCGCACCTGCGTTAACCGGCATTTTTTGATGCCAACGTTTTTAGGTTAAATTATAGCAGAGGAATGTTTTTTTTTTTAAAACGCCGATGCTCGAAAACGCTCACTAACGCCGATGCAAAAGCCGAAAAAAAAAGCAAATTTTTTCCCTGGCGTCAGGCCCAACGTTTTGCATATTCTTTAAACATACGCCCGTGTGTATGAGCCCTTAAAAATGCAATAAAGCCTGGTCCACACCTATGCAGGTTGCAGTTTGCCTATTCCAGATGCATTTTGCATTTTTCAATACACATTTTTGATCCATTGAAGTCTATGGAACCAAAAACCAGAAAAAAGTCCCTGGCCCTTTCCATAAAATGCACCGATGTGAGCATGAGCCATAGGAAACCATGGTAAATGGACTGTAGTGTGTTTCTGCAAAACTGAAAATGCACTACAAAATGCATAGGTGTGAACCAGGCCTAAAGCAACATATCATGCCGCTATCTAAAGAAGTTCAAGAACAGATGAGAAACAAAGTAATTGACATGTATCAGTCTGGAAAGGGTTACATAGCTATTTCTAAAGCTTTGGGACTCCAGCAAACCATGATGAGATCCATTATCCACAAATGGAGAAAACTTGGAACAGTGGTGAACATTCCCAGGAGTGGCCAGCCTACCAAAATTACTCCAAGAGTACAGTGCTGACCAATCAGAATCTCTATAGTCCATCCAATTAGCGCTGTGAAGGGAGGAGAGAAAGCTAGGAGGATCTCAAGTCCCATGATGAAGGAAGCGGTCTAATGCCTGACCGGCTTGATGCATATCTGAGCCCACTCAATCCTTGGAATTCATAAAGTGGTTTGCAGACAGACATTCATTGAAATTTTGTTGGGTCTGAAACGGGAACATGAATCTTTTGCATGGATGTGGGTACTGAGGTTGGAGTGTCCAAAACAGACACTTGTTCCTCAGTGCAGCTAAGTAAAAAATAAGCTTCCAGCTAGGTTTCTATAATTAAACCCAATCAAGGTATAATGTGTCAGCAGTGTGTAGGGGATGGGACTGTCAGTACACAGACCAGGAATAAAAGTCTATTCTTGAAGTGACATATAAGTGTGTGGCCATTGGTTACATTGATTGCTAGGCCACTGTGCCCATCACACAGACAGTTTCTTCAAGGTCCAAGTGGGTACACCCCAAAAGCTTGTCCTAAAAAGTTGGCTGTTAGTGAAAAGTATCCTGGACCATACTGTTTTTGTTGCAAGTGCACAAATACACCTCAATCATCTCAAGCGAGATGAAAGGTTTAATATACTTTTGGTAGGTAAAGCTGAAGTTTATGTCTTGGGGATACAGAAGCAGACATTATTTCTCCATTATGGTGCTTATTTGATTAGGCCTCATTCACACAGGGCACTGTAATCTGTGGCTGGTGCACTGCCATGTTTACCAGGACAGGGATGCACAGGTGCTTCATGCATCCCTGTGCAGGAAGTCCTACAGCTGTCAATTAGGAAGCAGCAGCTGCACAGACACATCTGCAGCTCCTGATCTGACATCCATGTGGGTCCACAGCCCTAAACTCACCTGGATGAGCCTTTATCAACCACAGCTTGGTGATGGATCCTCAAAGAACACCTAGTAACCCCTGGAGAAAGCCTAGGGTTCCACCAAGCTCTGGTTGAGAAAGGTTGGTCTAAGCCAGTGGTTCTCAACTCCGGTCCTCAGGACCCACAAACAGGCCAGATTTTAAGGATTACCTTGGGGAGATGCAGACTAGAATACTGCAGTCACTGAGCAGCAAATTATATCACCTGTGATGCATTTCAGTTATCCTGCAAACCTGGCCTGTTAGTGGGTCCCGAGGACCAGAGTTGAGAACCACTGGTCTAAGGCCTGATTCACATCTATGCATTTTTAGTGCTTTTTGCATTTTGCACTTAAATCAGTGGTTCTCCACTCCTGTCCTCAGGACCCACTAACAGTCCAGGTTCCATAGGAAACCATGTTAAATAGACTGTAGTTCAAATTTGCAAAATGCACTAAAAATTCATAGGTATGAATGAGGCCTTAATCAGGAATGCTAAACCTTTTGAAGAGTGTGGGCCACTTGATTGATTTGGTAACCGGTGTCGTGGGCCACAATGAAATGAAATGGTTCAGTTTTGAATTTTTTATTTTGAATAGAATAATGAAGATTTTTTAACCAGAATTAGTTTCTGTAGAACCCATCTCTGCTGGATGTTTATCTGCTGTTCAATCACAAATATCTATTTTTTTTATTAACCAGATCACCCCACTCTCGTCCTCGGGTGTGAGCAACCATAAAAGCGCCAAACCATTGTTGCAGCTTTCACTATACTGTATCAGCGTCTTTGCAGCCCATCCCTTGAATTGCCATAAGGACTGTGGAAAATCTAAACAAAAAAACAAGACCAGGAAAGCACGTGACCAAGTAGTGCATTACATCTTTTTATTAAGCAAAGATAAAATGACATATAATGCACTCATATGCTCCTGGAATGACACCATCTTATCACACAACTGGGAGAATCCACCTTCAGACCCCCTGTATGGATGCCAATAGATGGTCCACTCAGCTAAAGTCTCCTCTCCCCATGTCTGTTAGTAGAGAAAGAGAAGAGCGGAGAGCCGGCTGCAAAAGCGGTTTATGTATGACAGCCGCTGGTATTCTGGAGGACCAGCAATCCTCTGTGCAGATTGCCATAGGTTTGAGGTCACAGCCCACATCAGATGGCTCCACAGGCTGAGCATGCCTGGTCTAAAGTCTCTGCGCTAAAAGCTGCCCTCCTCTTTCAGAAGGTTGTGATAAAAGTTGCCCACTAGACAGCCAAACATTTGTGAACAATTAAGCATCACTCCGGGCCAGGACAAGACAGAACAGGCACATCTGGCAGTGTAGGCCACTGTTGTAGTCTCCATTCATAAATTACTGTTATTTTTTTTATTTCAGGTACTTCTATAGCGCTGTCAATTTACACAGCGCTTTACATATACATTGTACATTCACATCAGTCCCTACCCTCAAGGAGCTTACAATCTAAGGTCCCGAACTCACATTCATACACATACTAGGGCAAATTTAGACAGGATCTAATTTACCTACCAGTATGTCTTTGGAGTGTGGGAGGAAACCGGAGTACCCGGAGGAAACCCACGCAGGCACAGGGAGAACATGCAACCTCCAGGCAGGTAGTGTCGTGGTTGGGATTCGATCCAGCGACTCTTTTTGCTGCCAGGCAAAAGTATCCACTACACCACTGTGGTAGGTTAAAGGAAAATAAAAATAGATGTCCTGCTGCATATATCGCTGTACATGAGATGTTAAATAATCTTCCTTTATTAAAGCAGTATTAAACCCAAAACACTTAAGATATTGCAGCTTACCAGTTCTTAGATCTGATGGCCACATTCATTTTCTATTCCAGGCTTTTTACTTCTATTTACACCAGATGATCTGGTCATTAAGTCTGTTTTTCAAAACAAGAAGCTCTCTTGCAAATTTATCAATTTACAGGGATGAGACAAACTATTTTTCACTGACAGGGGTGCTAACAATGATCAGTTTTTTTTAATGAATTTAAAACCTTTATCACAAAAAAACTTGCTGTAACTGCTTATAAAGTATTAGCTGGATTTTGGCTTCAATTTGTTAGTGTATATAAATTTGCTAATACATCTAACACTCCCCACCCCCCAAACTGACAATGCTGCTGTCCAAATGTACCGGAAAAGCACACAAGGGCGCACTGGCATAGCGCATTATCCTTGATAAATTTTAATCGTTAAAAATCATAAAAACATACTCAAACAGCTCATGTTTTTATGATTTTTACCGATTAAAATTTATCAAGGATAATGCGCTATGCCAGTGCGCCCTTGTGTGCTTTTCTGTTTCTATAGTTTGGGATGACCCCAGTCCATCAGGTGGCAGCAGGTTGGCATGTTATCCAGTTCTGATACCATCAGACATCCCCTTCCTCACCACCGCAGAGAAAACCTCACTCCTTAAGCGCGGAGAATAGGATTTTTTCTTTTGTCCAAATGTACCCCCTGTGCTCATTCATCCAGAATGGGGGCACTCCAATACAGGAGATGTGCTACTGGCCAAATCACCTGATGAAACAAGAGGAGAAAAAAAAGCCTATAAAAAGAAAGCTAATGCAGTCATATCTAATGAATGGTAAGCTGCAATATAGTATATTTTTGGCTTTGGGATTAATACTGCTTTAATATAGCCAGAAGGAACAAATTATATTCTGACATATTTCGTGCTAGGTACAGCACAGCACTATGCCTTGAGCGAAACAAGTCAGAATAGAATTTGTTCCTTCTGGCTATTTTAATAAAATAAAATAATTTAGGCCCCTTTCATATGGGCCCCTCTGTTCTCCGCCTGCACAGAAATGGATGATCCCCGCTGAGCAGACAGATGGCAGGTCCATCACTGCTCACAGAGCAGAGCGCAGATGGACAGAGCCCCATTCTCCTCTATGGGGAGATCCGATGAAAGCGGACCGATTGTCCGTTTTGATCCGATCCGCCAGACAAATGGAAAATAGGACCTCCATCCATCTGGTTTTGGCGGATAGCATCGGATTGGATAGCGGCGGGTGTCAGCGGACATCTCACTGCTGACATCCACTATTCCATAGAGGTGAATGGAGGCTCCAATCAGGTCCGCCTGAAAAACTGACAGGAGGATCGGACAGCCCAAGTGAAAGGGGCCTTGGCATCTCAATGTGCAGCATTCCTGTTGCGGATACAAGTGATTGCTTTGGTGGAGAGGAGCCAAGCCAGCACCGTAGATGTGATTGTGGAGTCAGCTCTCACCTGGAAAGCCTCTGAAATATTTGACATTGGATAAACCCAGTGAAACAAAGTTATAATTAGCAAATAAATATTTTATTATAACGTATTGTGCAGATTCAGTACCATCCTCTTTGCTATAGTAGTAGTATGCTAGCAATGTGGCTATTACATTTTGGAATTATTATACATATTTGAAGGCAAAAAATTAAATGTATTTACTAAAACAATTAGATAACACACCAAACCAATTTCAGCACATCATTTTCCACTTATGTTTCCAGTTTGATTATACATGTACAGTGCAAACAAGGATCTGTGCTTAACAATATGTATATTTACAACACTTAGCCACCCATACCAATGAACATCAGTGATGTGTCCCATCATAGCTGTTATATCATTGTCAGCGTAAGTGGTTCTAAAGTCATACTTTTTTTTTTTTACCTTAATGCATTAGGGTAAAAAAGCTATGCCCGTTTCTCCCCTAAATACTTACCTGTATTGATCCAGCTCCATGCTCGTCTTGCAGGACTTATCTCCCCTCTGTTACAGGCTTGGCTGAGGGTAGTGGGAGCCATTGGCTCCTGCCGCTGTCAGTCAGATCCAGTGAGGCAGGGCCAAGCTACACTGTGTATGTGTGCCAGTGGCCTCGCACAACCTGGCTTGGGAGCAATCCTGCATGTGTGCCAGCATAGAAAGTGGCTTCCTATGGTGGCACACGCAGAGGAGGAGATCAGAGACCTCTGGTGGGGGACCTCAGAAGAGGAGGTTCTGGCCTACTCTGTGCAATGCCATTGCACAGAGCAGGTAAGTAGAACGTGTTTTTTTATTTTAGGCAAAAAAAAAATTACAATCACTTTAACCCTTGGCTTCATGAACATTTAGAACCATCTAATTCGGAAAGAACAAATGTTAAGGCTTAAAGTACATGTCTAAACAAACCTTTTCTTTGTGTGGGGAAGGTTAAAAGGGATTTGCCCTTCCTCTCCTGAGGACATTGTTTTACTAAACAGGAAGTGAGGGGAACTCACCAACAGGAATACAGAAGGTAATAAAATGCTTTCTTTTGTAGAGAAGGGGTGGGCTAAAATCCCCATCAGCTTCTAAAAGCTGCCTGTGCCCATGTTGGAAATTTTCCCTCATTTCCTGTCTGGTGAAACCATTCTCAGCAGGGCAGGAAGTCAGGGGAAATCTCCATAACAGAGTTACCCAACAGGAGATTCTAATCCTTCTCCATTTTATCCAAATCTAGGGAAAAAAATGTAAGGTATGTTTACATTAAAACTAAGAAAAAAAAAAACAGATTACTCTGAAGCCTTCTACATGGGGTCCCCACACCATGAAGACACCTTCAATCTCCTTGGTAGTTAGAAAGAAATCCATCCAATCTAACTAGAGTGGGTCTCAAAGAGCATTGATATATCTGAATGGCAGAGCTGGAATCCAGTATCAGAAAAGCAATTGCAGGGATGGGAACATATCCTAATACAGGCTCAAATCTCCCACAGAGACTTAAGAGGAAAGTAAATACACAATGTTCCCTCAGATAGTTGCAACACCTTTGTTCATTTTGGCAATGATTAAAAGTTTATTGTTCTGTTCAGGCTTGCGTGGTTTCCCCATAGTATATATGAGATTTATTTACTTAATTGGATGCAGGCTCCTGCGGTTTACTGTATGAAAGTGGAGGAAGCCAGCAGATTGCATAAAGGGAACACAGCCTACCGCCTCAGGGCCTTGGCTCAGTTTGCTTACCTTTCTATAATACAGCAGAGGTATAAGCAGACCCACTCACTACAGATGCCTTGCTGTCTCTCACAGACAGAAAGCTTACGTCAGTCCTAAAAAGTTCCTCAGAGGTTTTACGAGTTTGACATTCCCACTCTACATGGGAGAAGCTCTGTAAATTCTGGCTTCAGTAGATTAAAAGAGAAGTACAGCCAAGCTTGTTTGGCTGTACTTCTCCTATGGATCACAGGAGTGCAGTTTGTTCTGCACTCCTGTGACCCATTTTCAGCAAACAGCGGGCTGAAGCCTGCTGTCAGCTGACATCACAGATACGGTGCAGGCTCGGGAAAGATTGTGACCATATGGTCGGGATCTGCTCACATGCCTGGACCAACCAGCACCAGGGTCAGCCTACCATCGAGCTGCTGAGAGCCTGAGCTAGCAGCTCCCAACCCCTCCACAGACTAACGCTCCAGTGAGCGTGGAAGCGCAGAGCAGAGAGCTGCTGACTGACAGTCACCAGCTATCTGATCACGGAGCTGTGAGAAC
>BLSH010436130.1:150839-182237 GCA_018402905.1 Glandirana rugosa
CACCGGACTCCCGGCCTACGCCGGGAAACGAACGGAAATACGCCGGGAACCCGGTGATAAGGTGAGTAACTAAGTTCCGTAATATAGGAGGATGACTTCGTGGTAGGAAAAGTGGTTGTGGTTGGCACATCGTTTTAAGGAGAGTAACTACTGTTGTCACCCGGGGATAAGGAAGGTGACCGTGGTCACTACGTGGTATGTAGGAAAGTGACTATATGTACAACCTTGTAATAAGGACGGTGACTGTGGTTACTACCCCGTAATAGTGGCCCATCATTGGTTTCAGTAGGCGTAATAGTGCCCCATCATTGGCATCAGTGGGAGTAATAGTGCCCCATCATTGGTATCAGTGGGAGGAATAGTGCCCCATCATTGGTATCAGTGGGAGGAATAGTGCCCCATCATTGATGTCAGTAGCAGGAATAGGGCCCCATCATTGGTGTCAGTGGCAGGAATAATGTTCCAACATGTATATCAGTGAAAGGATGTATGGTGCATCACTGGTGCCAGTGGAAGGAATAGGGGCCCACTGTTGTCATCAATGAGAGGAATTTTGCTACACGGTTGGTGTTGGTGAAAAGGATGGTGCTTCAGTAGGAGGATATAATGCCTTGAATCAATGAGTGGAATAGTGGCCCAAGGGCCGCATAAAGGCAAGCAAAGGGCCGCATCCGGCCCTCAGGCCACACTTTGAAGACCACTGCATTAGACCCACAGCAGGGAAGACAGATGGGACAGAATGCCTCTGTGGCAATACGATCCCAAACAGTGCTGTGTTGTCAGCTCACTAAGTGCAAAGAGCTCATAGAATTATTTCCAGGGTTGATAGGCACTTTTCTCTATTTGCGGAATTTCAAAAGAGATGAAATATGGGGGATTTTTGCAGATATTAAAGACATATACTGCATTTTAATAACCATGCTTAGTATAGGGAACATCGAAGGCAAGCCTAGCATTCAGTCTGTACAATTTATTTTCTACGGTTTTTAAAATTCCGTGTACATTGAAGTTGTGTTTACAGAATTTCATAACAAATACAAATGGCCTACAACAGAAGGACTGAATGCAAACCACCCGTACCTAGCAGACTGGTGAGATCTGCAGATACACATAACATACAGTATACTTCATCACAAAATCTTTTTCACCAGCTTTTACATTTGTACATTTAAAGGGTTAGTTCACCTTTACAATAAAAGTTCCCATGCATTCTAGCATCCACAGTATGTTAAAACAATGCTTGAAAATAAAAAACATTAATTTTCAAATATCTTACCTGTAGGCTGTGTGTGACCTCTCCCAAGCCTGTCCATATGCTTCTGTCTTGCCTAGATGGCAAATAAGGATCTTCACCAGCATACCTCAGTATAGTAATAACATTGTCCTTTGATCACAAAGTAACACGAATCACAGGTCGATGTTTTGAGACCTTGCAGGATTCCCTTTTCAAGGCAGATTAAAAACAGAATCCTGCGAGGTCCCGAAATGTTGGCCTGTTACATTACATGAATAAAGGACAAGATTATCACCATACCAAGGTATGCTGGTGAAGATGCTTAATTTTTTGTAATTGCATGGCAACGTCATACACCAATTCTCTACACAAACTGCAGGCAAGCCTGTAAGGAGTGCGAGAGATACAATACAAATACTCTGTCTAGATGGGAAAATTCACCAGACTTTGGGTGCGGGTTCACAGAAACAAGCGATCTGGTTTGTTCAAAATTTGTGCATGTGCAGTGTGGTCTCTCTTCCTAGGTCTCATAATGCTGAACTCAGCTTCTGCTGCGACAAAGGAAGAGAGCGCACATTGTACATGCACAGGTTTTATTTGAATAAGCCAGACCTGTTGTCTCCGTGAACCTGGGGTGTGCACTCAATATCTGGTGCATCTTGGCAGGGAGGGGGTCACCCACCTAGTTTTTTCATGTCAGGATTAGGAGCGGCCTTGCACAGCCTACATGTGTGATATCAAAAAGAATGCACTTTTATTGTAATGGGGATGCTGGAATGCATGGGCAATTTTATCACAAAAGGTAAAGCAACGCTTTAATGCTGCATTATAGAGGCTATTTTAGAATTATAGTCACAATTCAGCACCAACTTACTGAGCTGTAAATGGATTATGGCAGCAGATTTCCCTGTGGTCAGTGACCACACATTAAGATCTTCTACGGAGTACACATCCTCTATTTTCATCAGGTCGTGTTTGATTTGATCAACATTCAGGTGGCTCGGAACTCCTGGAATAACGTAAAGTAGGATTTCATAAATTGGGACATTCATGTGTAAACATGTTCTGCATATATTGCTGGTGTAAAATTTTAATACCATTTAATCATAAGCTGACACTCCCTACAGAATAATTGCACAATAGCTAGCTTTCATAAGAAGATTGCAATCAACTATACACTATTGTCAGCAAATTTCACAACAGTCTTAATAATGTAAATCTCCGAACATGTCAGGTATTAAAAAAAGATTATAACAGTGTTTATAGGATTCTGCTCACCTTCAAGTATTATAAGCGTGGTGTCTCGTATAAGCCTCAGGGTAGTGAAGATGACAAGTACAGAAAATATGTAGGTACAGATTGGATCAGCAATTTTGTATTCTGGCTGAAAAGATAAAATTATTTGTTACATGCGCTGTAATTTTGCTTTTCAGAATATGTAAATTATATGATCCTGTTCTACAATCAAGATATAATTTAAATGATGCACTGCCAGATCTAAGCAAGGCCTGTTATCTGTGGTCGCTTTCCTAGTAGAACGGAAACACAAAATAACAATAGTTGCCCTATTCTGTAAGTGTGAAAATTCTTCACACTTTCATGACCGCACGTCAGACACAGGGCAACTGAGTAGCCACCAGTATTGCCTGCAGCTGACCATTCCCCCATTACAGACTTGCCATGCTTTGTTCTGCACTGTATCTTTGTGTGCAGGTAGCCATCTTGGCAGAGTCAAGTTTTTGCTTTCTCATGCCAGACTCTCCAGCAAGAACAGTGAGCAGCACTCCTAAGACTAGCAGTCTTAGATAGCAGTGCCTTAGATCTCACACTGCAGATATACAGCTTTGACGCTGTTAAAGAAGGAAAAGCAATGTACCAAGTAAGCTTTAAATATTGCCTTCTCTCTACCGCTACTAATGCTGCACATCGTTTCCAATAATAAGCAGTGTAAATACTTTTTTGAATCGGTTTCCTACAGGTCATGTAAATGCACAGCTCCAGGTCCTGGGTGACTACTGTGAAAGCCGCCAACGGTCAGGAATCCGCAGAACAGTGATGTCACCATGCCGGTGCCAATGTTCTGGGCAGTGAGGCCTCCTACTCTTCTGGGAATTCTTCACTTCTTTGGGAATTCAGCATCAGCTCTCGCAGCAGGGATCTAGGATCCAGAGCTGTGTAGTCATGTAACCATTGGGAAACGGATTTAAAAAAAAATGTATTTAAACTGCTTATTATTAGAAACATTATGCAGCATTAGAAAAAGACAGAGGGAGGGCAGCATTTATATCTTGCTTAGTAGAGAGCATTTATTTCTACTTTAACACAGAAATGCCTAGGCACCCCAATATAGCGAAAAGTGCAATGCTATTTTTCAGAAAATTCAACTCAAAAAGTTGTTTTTTTCAGGGTGCTGCTTAAGCACATTTCTAGATGTTCCCTACAACATATCAAATCTTTATTTTTTGAGTTTAGATTCACATCATGGGCCTAGTCACATCAGGTGCGTTGAGTGTGCAGTAGCACAGCACAATGCAATCCACTGCCTTGCACTGCATCCAATAGAAATTAAATAAATGGCACTTAGATTTTTCAATGACGTTCACTAAGTTGATTGAGCATCCTGTCATTTGGTAACTGCCTGCGCGTATCGGAGGTATGGGCTGACAGCTACACAGAGTCTTGCAGGACTGTGGATTTACACCCATGTTCTGCTGATCGTGGGTGCAATGCCTTACGGGTTCCTAACAAAAAATGAATGCACATTTTTTTTTTTACCTGCAAACAAAATGCGCATTTATTTATTTATTTTCATAAAGGTGAGGAAATGTATGAAGAACTTTATATGTAGTGACTGCAGGAGGGAAGGGGTTAAAGGAAAACTGTACTTTTAAAACACATTAGCTCTTTCAACAGTGACACCCAACAACTCTCCAAATATATCCTGTTTATTCTGTGATCGCTGCCTTTTCTTTTCCTGTGCTCTGAGAGCTGTCAGCATAGGCCAATACAACTGAAAACATTTGTCTCCATTCTGCCTGTCTGACTAATCAACAGTACAATGTGCACAGCAAACTGGTTCAAAGTGATTTTGGGAATTTAGTCCCAAGACACATAAATTAAGAGTTACATACACCGCTACAGACAAGGTGACTAAACAAAGTAATGTTTACACAGACCTTGGTCTGCAATGACCACTCTCAAAAGACCAAGTTAATGAAAGGCAAAAGGTGAAAGGTTATATTTTCAAAGTTGTTTGACACCCTATGTATAATAAAATTAGCTAATGAATTTAGGAGAACAGTTATCCCCTAAGTGAAACCAATCCACTCTACTAGAAAGTACTGTTTAGACACAGATCACCACTCTTCTCCAGACTGATTAAAGCAGTGTTAAAGTTCACCTTCTGAAGCATGTTATACAGGTGTAACATACTACGAGGGATACCCTTTTTACCAAAAATATGTAGAAGAATATATATCGGCCAAAACTGATGAATAAATTTGTTTTTTTATTTTTTATTTTTGGATATTATAGCAAAAAGTAAAAAATATTTTTTTTTTTCAAAATTGTCGCTGTTTTTTTGTTTATAGCGGCAATCAGAAATGACGCAGAGGGGATCAAATACCACCAAAAGAAAGCTCTATTTGTGGGAAAAAAAGGACGCAAATTTTGTTTGGGTACAACATCAAATGACCGCGCAATTGTCATTCAAAGAGCGACAGCGCTGAAAACTGAAAATTGGTCCGGGCAGGAGGGGGGTTTAAGTGCCCAGTAAGGAAGTGGTTAAAGGAGTTCTAAACCGCACCTGGGGGGAAAAAAAAACACCTGCAAGGCAATTGTATAATCTGCTGTTATGCTTCGCATTCTAGCACACTATGGAATACTCGCCTTAGCACGAAACCCTCCAGCGGCGCCCAGTCACTGCTGAGAAGGCGGACATCTCCTGTTCTTTCTTCCGGGTTTGAGCGTTCTGGCTGTGTGATTGGCTGGAGCCACGATGACGTCACTCCCACGCATGCACGCGGGAACCCTCAGTTCAGGCACAACACTCTGAAGATCCGGCATGCCTTGCCAGAACGTCAGAGCGCTTGTGCCAGTGATGTCACTTGCTGTATGCAGGGTGAATATCTTCTAAACGGTGTATGCTTAGGAAATTTTCATTTTACCTACCTAAAGGTAAGCCTTATTATAGACTTACCTGTAAATAAAAATAAAGCAGACTTTACTACCACTTTAAGTCTTTCTGTCTTCTAATTTTATATGGTGGTGCTCCAGCCAGTAAATCTGTTTTTTCAATAGAACAAGCTCACTTGAAGTTCCAGGGATGAGACAAACCAGTTAACATGGACGGGGATGCTTGAAATTATCAGTTTTTATGTAAAACCTTAATCCCAAAATGAAAAAACCTGTTCGCTGTAACTGCCTATAAAGTATTATCTGGAGTTTAGCTTCAGTCTGTTCTTAATCTGCTAGTCCATCTAAGTTCTCTCCCCCCAGACAGACAATGCTGCTGTCCAAATCTGCCCCATGTGCTTCTACATCCAGAGTGGGGGCACTTTAATACAGAAGGTGGGCTACTGGCCAGATCACTGGGTGAAAACATAAAAAAAAAATAAAACGAATGCAGCCACCACATCTAATGATTGTTAAGCTGCAATATATTACATTTTTGATTTTAGGTTTAACACCACTTTAAGCACATTCATTTCCCAGGAACACAATATAGACAGGGACAGATAACTGCAGGCCATTCAGCTGCCAATAGGATTTATTTTCAGTAAAGACAGCCCATCATATTGGGACTTAAAGGTGCAGAGCCACATACACATAATTACTGTGCACTTCTACTGTAAGGAGCAGGTAACCTTATCCTGGGTTGTCTACTTAGCCTACTGATGACCTGAAACAATGTTTGTAGCCTTCAATTGCTGCAAATTTGGAAGGTCACTTTTTTTTGATTTTATGCTTTTAAAAAAGGTAGAGGAGAGATTTGGGGTCTTACTGACCCCAGATCTCCCCATAAAGAGGACCAGTCAACTCTTATTCCTATTACAGGAGATGTTTATATTCCTCGTACAGCAATAGGAATAGAAGTGATAATAAAAAAAGGGACAGTGTAAAAATAAACTAAATAAGTAAAAAAAAAAAAAGTAAAGTGCCCATATGCCTCTGTGCAGAAGTGAACACATACACAAGGCGTGAATGTTAGAGCAGGAACAATAATTCTAGGACTAGACCTCCTCTAACTCTAAATGGTTAACCTGCAAAAAGATTTAAAGCATTGCCTATGGAGATTTTTAAGTACTGTAGTTTGTCTCCATTCCAAGAGCGGGCGCAGTTTTAAAGAGTGACATGTTAGGCATCTATTTACTTGGCTTAACATCATCTCTTATATGTTACTTAAAATTGGGTTACATATTGTGTTTTGCAGTAAAATTAAAGTGTATTTTTCCCCCCAAAAATTGCCTTTTCCACTGCACAAATACCGTATGACACAAAAAAATTGAAACTTTAATTTTCTAGCAAAAAAAAAAATACTGAGTTTTTACTTGTAAACAAAAAGTGCCAGAAAAGGCCTGGTTTTCAAGTGGCTATTCTGTGCTGATTCTGCTCCTTCCATTTGTATTTTTTTTCACCCCCTACATCATACTATCCTTCTCCTGCAGCTATGTTTTTAATATCACAGCTATATAATGGAGAGTAGATAATTCACACAAGAACACCACATAACCTGTAAACATTACAGTGTTCTGAAAGACTAAATGTTGGTCTAGTTATGCAGAAAAAATAGATTTACATGTTATGTCTGCATTGAAAAATCATCTAGTAAATCATAATTCTATTATGATTGAAACTCCTGAAAGTTTATTTGCATTCATTAGTACATTATATCAACTGTTGGTGAATGTAATGCAGATTTTTGTTTAAATGCAACGGAAATTCACTCCAAGAAAAAAATGTCAGAATGCAGATCAAGGGTTTTACTGCAGCTCTTCCGATGCATCCTGAAGGGAGGGCTGTGTAACAGGAATGTGATCAGGAACACAACTCAATGACAGGACGCGGCTATATACTATGCATCATGGAATGGTTTTCCATGGCACACCCCCTTCCTGTCAACAAATTCAACTCAGTAAAGCAAACCGCTTAGTGGGTACAGGCTCCTATATTGGCTTTGCCAAAGATAAAAATGAAATGTTTACCACTTTAAACAATGCAGGGTAGTCTTAGAAACATTAAAAAGGCATGTCATGTTATGTCGGTAGTAGCCTTTTCCTCAGCAGAGAGCTAACTTAGTAATGCTCTGTAGCACTAATGCCTAAGTGCAGGCAAAATTAAAAAAAAAAAAAAAATATGAATGTGTCCCTTGTGTTGATTCCTCTGCCGTTAGTGGTAATTCTCCTCGGTGCTGCCGTCCAACCCACCCCCCCTCCCCCCAACACACACACTGTTCTGGTGCAGCAAGGGTTAATACAACTAAAAGGCTGTCACTGGCTCTCATCAACAGGGTCTGACTATGCCCGCTCTTTATGCCCAGCTGCTCCATTCATAGAGGCCATACTACAGCGTCTATGAATGGAAAAAGATCTACAAATTCAGGGGGCAGAGCTAACAATCCTCCGCCTATCGTCATTCTTGAATCCTGTTGCATTCACAAAAGCTGTAGTATGGCTTCTAAGAATGGCAGAGCTAGGCAGTCAGGCGCTCATGATGAGCCTGTGACAGCACTTTAGTTGTATTACCTCTGACACCATAAACTTCTGGTGGGGGAGGGGTAGGACAGAGGAAGATTACTACATAGGCCCCTTTTACACGAACTGACCGCTCGGATCTGTCTGTCAGTTTTTCTGACAAATCCGAGCGGGCCACCCATAGACCAATATGGGCAGGCGGATGTCAGCGGAGATGTGTCTGCTGACACTCGCCTGCCATCTGATCCGACATGATCCGCTCAAAATAGACGTATGGGCAATACGTTCACCCATCAGTCTAGCGGATCAGATTGGATGGGATCGGATGAAAACGGACAGGCGGATCAGTTTCCATCCGATCTCCCCGTAAAGGAGAGTGGGGAGCGGACAGGTCCGTCCCTGCACAGCGCGCAGAGACAGAGCAGTCATCCGCCAGCTCAGCAGAGATCATCGGAGCGATCTCCTGCTGAGCTCACGGACCCCGCTGAGTGGATCCGTTCAGTGTGAAAGGGGCCTAACAGCAGAGAAATCAGCACAAGGGACATATTCCACTGACCAAGTTATGTCCCATCTGCTGATTTTTCAGTCTGTGATTTGAGCTGTACTTAGACTTTATAGGATAGCTGCATGCCTGCACGGTTAGCTGCCCCATTACTGGGATTTAAAACTAAAGGTACATTTTCAGAAATTAGTTATATACCAGCTCACTTTTTTTTTTTTTTTACAAAAGGCACATAAGAGAATCTAGCCATCATCCAGGTGTGCTGTAGCCTCAGTGAACTTGCAGGTATATATACTCAGGACCTTCCCCTTTTTCCTGCTTATAGTAATCCGTAGGCAGGGCATCTCTGGAGGTTTGTAGACTACATAGGAGCAAGTTTCTCTGATGACCAACTCGTTTTCTCATTCTGGAATTTACACTAAAGAATTGAATGGCTCCATGGGGCACTGGTAAAATTAAAGTGTTTGTGAACTCACATAATAAAGACTATGCCAGCCCCTCCATTAGAGCCTGGCATAGCACATTTAGTTTTTTTAAAAAAATGAGCATTGTAAATAACTATTTAGACCTGTCTTCAGGCAGGTCACATGACCCGCTGCCGCTTTTCATCTCCGATGGATACTGCAGGAGGGACTGAGATCTCCCTCTGACGTCAGCTGGGGAGATCACATGGCCACTCCTCCCCTCCTGCAATAGCCCTGGAAACCGGTCAAGAGTCATGTGACCGGCCTGAAGATCGCACTAAACAGGTATTAATACAAGCCTCGTTTGCCAGGCTCTAATAGAGGGGCTGGCATAGTCTTTTTTTTTTTATATCCCGCCAATACAGGCGGTCCCCTAGTTACAAAAATCCGACTTACAAACGACTCCTACTTACAGAGGGAGACAACAGGAAGTGAGAGGAAATCTACCCCTAGGAAGGGAAATTCACTCATGTAAGAGTTATTATGGGAAAAAGGTGTCCCGACTGATGCTTTATCACCAATTCTTGTTTTCACAACAACCCAAAATTTTCAAAATCCAATTATCATCGGGACAGGAAGTGAGGTGAAATCTTCTGAACAGACAGCAAAACAAACATTACAGGGGTGTTAACCCTTCCCTATTAGTGGTGCACCGAATGAAAATTTTGGTGCTGAAACAGAAAATGTACTAAGCCGAAACCGAAACTGACAGTTTTTAAAAAATATTTATATTATTATATACAATTGTCATATGCAGCCTACCTGTGCCTGGGCACTGACAGGTGGGGACTGGATGGTACTGGTAGGTGGCACTGACAGGCGGTACTGGAGGGTACTGGCAGGTGGCACTGACAGGCGGCCCTGGATGGTACTAGCAGGTGGCACTGACAGGTGGCCCTGGATGGTACTAGCAGGTGGCACTGGTTGGCACTGTCTGGCACTGGCAGAAGAGATGAGAAGATTCACAATGCACAGAGCGTGCGGCTTGTAAGAGTCGCTCCGTGCATGAAACTGACAGCTAATTACACTGGAATGCAGAGAGAGCGGTCAGATTTTCACGCTGAGATGGGATGTGGGCGGGACCGAACAGCTAACACCTGCCCAGCCCATCCCATTGGCTGGCGTTTGATAGCTGTTTGGTCCCACCCACCTCCCGACGTCAACTAGAAAATCTGACAGCTCTCTCTGCATTCCAGTGTATTTAGCTGGCAGTTTCATGCACAGAGCGACTCTTACAAGCAGCACGCTCTGTGCATTGTGAATCGTCTCATCTCCTACATCCATTGCGGAGTATGTGATGCACACATACCCCACAATGGACGGTACCCAGGGCGGACCTCGCCCCCTTTTCGGTATTGGCCCTTTTTTTGTTTCGGCTGATACCGAACACACAGATTTTGGCCGAAAATGCCTATAATTTTCGGTGCATCCCTATTCCCTATGCTATCCAAAACGTTTGAAAATATGTTTTTTTGGCTGAAGCGACACTTAAAAATGTACCTGTTCCGACTTACAAATTCAACTTAAGAACAAACCTACAGTCCCAATCTTGTTTGTAACCCGGGGACCGCCTGTAGCGCCGATAGCGGCCGGGGGGGTTACAGAGACACAGGCAGCGAGAAGGGGGAGAGATGAGAGCAGGGCTGCTGACGTCACAAACAGTGGCCAGGATTTCGTTGTCTCTGCAGAGAGGGGGATACAGGAAGTGTCAGGTTCAGGTTTTTTTTTTTTTTTTTTTTACATTTTGGGGAGTGCCGACTCCGATACAGGGCTTCGTTCTAGGGTAAGTATTTCATAATGAGCTAGTATGCCGTGCATACTAGCTCATTATGCCTTTCTCTTGCAAGGTTTTATTTTTTGTGACTTTACAACCTCTTTAATTGAACAAGCTGAGGTTAGAAGCTGATTGGCTGCCATGTACAGCTGCACCAGATTCTGAGTGCTCCAGTTTTAGTAAATCGCTCCCACAATCTCCTCATTAAGAGCAAAAAGAAATATTTTTATAACATGGTTCATGGGACAGTAGTGAAAAAAGCAGAATTTAAAGGATCCATCCTAAAGCTGCTCAAAGCTGAATTCTGGTTGGTTGCTATGGTATATCGCAAACTATTGATCTTCCCTCTATTTTTTCAATTCAAGTTCCCTAATCTTAACACTAGAAGTTATTTTTTTCTGCAGATTACATAGCACAATCTGCTTTAAGGGACCAGAGTCTGTATTTTTTTTTGGGGGGGGGGTTAACAACCACTTTAAGCAGTTTACATTTTGAACATATAACCTCTTTAACCACTTCCCGCCCAGCCTATAGACAAATGGTGGCCGGGCGGTGGTTGTGTAGCCTCATCCGTGCCCATCAGTGATGGAGAAAATGTACTTCTGTACAAAGTTTTGTGACAGAGAAAAACTTTTTTTTTTTCAAAATTTTCTGTATTTTTTATTTGTAGCGCAAAAAATAAAAACCGCAGCGATCAAATACCACCAAAAGAAAGCTCTATTTGTGGGAACAAAATGATAAAAAATGTGTTTGGGTACAGTTTTGCATGATCGTGCAATTGTCATTCAAAATGCGACAGTGCTGAAAGCTGAAAAGTGGTCTGAACGGGAAGGGGGATAAGTGCTTGGTATTGAAGTGGTTAAAATTCATTGCTAAGACTTTCAGCATTACATTATTGATGCAGGAATGCTAAATCATTCCATCATAGAGACCTGTAAATGTTTTCATGTTTCTTCAGTTGTAAAAGCAGGCTAGATTTGACCCCCTGTTTCATTGTTTTTAGATAATCCCACAGATGACTGTTAGGCCTAGTACACGTGGGCTGAATGATGGGCGATATTGGCTGGTTCAATAAAAACCTGCCGACATTCAGCCCCTGTGTATGGCACCTGGTCCGTTTGGTGAGCTTCTGTCGGATGAGCATGCTGGAAAACCAGCAGCCAATCGGCTCCCGACCAGCGCTCTCGGCCAATGGAATGTTCTGGCACGAGGGGGGGGGGGGGGGTCCCCTTGTCAGAACACAACAGCTCAGTGGGGAAGATCGATGTTCTCACGTGGGATCATTCGTACAGCTGCTCTGACCACAACGGTCAGTTTTCTTTCGTTCAACCCGCTGACTTAAGAAAAAAAAAAAAAAACTGGTAGTGTGCACCAGGCTTTAGACAAGTGGCAATATGATCAAGCCCTGCTATCATAGGGACCAATTCACTAGAGGTTACCGCATGCGATATGACGGTCACGTGACTCATTTTTTTGGCAATATTGCGTGAGATAAGAGAGTCAATTCATCAAAGTAAAATATTGAATGTGAGGCAAATACAGCACATTGGTTAAATAGAGATAAATATCTCAAAAATTCACTAAAAAAACCCACGTTCATTTATCACATGGTGTTTGCTGGTGCCATTTTAGAAATGTGAAAATAAGCCCTGGTTCACACTGAATGCGACTTTGAAATCGTGCTACTTCACTTGAAGTAGCACGATTTCAAAGCAGCATGTCAGTGCAATTTCAGGTGCGACTTACCTGACATCTGTGCGACTTCATACACAGATATCTATGGAAGTCGCACCTGAAATCGCCAAAAATAGTGCAGGAACCTTTTTTTTCAAATTGGTGCGGCACCAAAAGTTGGAGTTGCTCTGATTTCAATGGTTCCATCACCAACAATGGGATGCAACTTGTCACATCGGTGTGAACTAGAGGAACTCTGCACTGGCCAGGAAGTGAAAAGTATACAATGTATCCGTGTGAAAATGTTCTCCTCTGAGCTCAGGAATGAAAATAAATTGTAACATTTCATCAGAGGGAGATTGTTTTGTGAATGAAAGAACCCTAGAACGTTTTTATAGTTTTACAATATTGCTGTATGTTCCTTCTGGTTCAGTGCTGGCCTTCAGTAAAAAAAAAAACAAAAAACTGTGAAATAACACAGCAAAAAACAAAATACAATCTACATATCACAAAACAAATATTTAACGCATTTGGAAGAGAACACGTTTTTTTAGTGAATGTACTCCTTTTGAGATAAATACCACAAGTTATTTTAACTCAAAAAATGTATGTGGTATTTATCTCTTAGTGAATTGACCCCATAGTCACAAAATACAAAAAGCATGCACTGTCCACATTTGGATGTACGTGTATAAAGGAAGTTCTCACAAGGGGCCAATACCTTGAATCGAATGATGTATGCAGCAATCAAAACACCAATGCTTTGAGCAAGATCTCCAAGTGCATGTACAAATGCCGCTCTCACTGCAAGGCTACCATGGCTGTGTCCATGAGGACTGGGAGAAGAACTTGTTGGAGCACTATGAGAATGTGAATGGGAATGAGGATGGCCTGCCTGGTTTAACAGAAACCCCATTCTGTAGACAGAAGAAAAAAAAAAAGTCATGAAGTGAATTAATCCATATAAAAGATGTTCTACACAGCTCAGCGCATTTCACCTTGATTTAATTATGACACAGTCAATACTGGAGTTCATTCAAAGTAAACTACATGGTGTACAAAGTAAATGCCAGCAACTGATTAAATAAAAAGTGAGCACAGCGTTCTTTCTCAGAACACTTATAAGAAAACAGTGAAGAAACAGATAGTACCTTTATTGTAAGTAGCAAATCAACTAGAAAAGCACTTGGTTAATGTGTGTGTATACACCCCTCACATTTTTGTAAATATTTTATTATATCTTTTCATGTGACAACAATGAAGAAATTACACTTTGCTACAATGTAAAGTAGTGAGTGTACAGCTTGTATAACAGTGTAAATTTGCTGTCCCCTCAAAATAACAACACACAGCCATTAATGTCTAAACCGCTGGCAACAAAAGTTGAGTACACCCCTAAGTCAAAATGTCCAAATTGGGCCCAATTAGCCATTTTTCCTCCCCGATGTCATGTGACTCATTAGTGTTACAAGGTTTCAGGTGTGAATGGGGAGCAGGTGTGATAAATTTGATGTTATCACTCTCACTCGCTCATACTGGTCACTGGAAGTTCAACATGGCACCTCATGGCAAAGAACTCTCTGGGGATCTTGGTCTGCATGGCTGTCGTCCCAGAAGGAAGCCTCTTCTAAAGATGATGCTCAAGAAAGCCTGCAAACAGTTTTCCAAAGACAAGCAGACTAAGGACATGGATTAATGAAAGCATGGTGGTGGGAGTGTCATGGTCTGGGGCTACACGAGTGCTGCCAGCACTGGGGAGCTACAGTTCATTGAGGGAACCATGAATGCCAACATGTACTGTGACATACTGAAGCAGAGCATGATCCCCTCACTTCGGAGACTGGGCTGCAGGGCAGTATGCCAACATAACCCCAAACACACCTCCATGACGACCACTGCCTTGCTAAAGAAGCTGAGGGTAAAGGTGATGGACTGGCCAAGCATGTCTCCAGACCTAAAGCCTATTGAGCATCTTTGGGGCATCTTCAAATGAAAGGTGGAGGAGCGCAAGTTCTCCAACATCCACCAGCTCTGTGATGTTGTCAGAGGAGTGGAAGAGGACTCCAGTGGCAACCTGTGATGCTCTGGTGAACTCCATGCCCAAGAGGGTTAAGGCAATGCCGGAAAATAATGGTGGCCACACAAAATATTGACACTTTGGGCTCAATTTGGACATTTTCACTTAGGGGTGTACTTACTTTTGTTGCCAGCGGTTTAGACATTAATGGCTGTGTGTTGAGTTATTTTGAGGGTACAGCAAATTCACACTGTTATACAAGCTGTACACTCACTACTTTACATTTTAGCAAAAAGTGTCATTTCCTCAGTGTTGTCACATGAAAAGATAGAATCAAATAGATCGATAGTCATACTGTTCAGATTTCTTGGCACCTTTACAATTGTTTTCCTGGCTCCCGGTGCAGTTTGCCAAGTTGGAGGGAGGCACAGGCGGCACCCATAAAACTACTATTAAAGCACTTTTTTTTTTTTTTTTTTTAGGCACTTTCTGCAGCCGATTTAATCCTTTACTGTTTATGCAGCTTATTCATCTTTCAATCCATCCCTGTTTCAGTTTAAGCTGGTGACATGACTGCTGACTCAGGTTTCCTTGCAGAGGCTAGAATGGTGTCTCCCTACACTGTGTGATTCAATAGAAGCACACATCCCCGTAGCCTAGGCAATCCACCTGCTCCACTGTCCACTATTAACCAAAAGTTTACGGAAACTGCACAGAGAGCAGAAGCCAACCACATTGAAAGTTGTAAACTTCAAGTGCTAAGATAAGAATTTTAACAAACTGTTAAAGGTGAATTCCAGGTATGGCAATTTTTACATAGTTACATTATTCCAGCTTGGGCCAATGTAAGTATGTATGTCCCATACCTGAGGGATCCTCATGGAAGCTGGAAATCACTGAAGTAGGCACCAGTAATACAGTAATAACTGCTAGTTCCGGGTCTTGTGCCAAGTGGCTGCCTGTTGCATTGTGAACACAGGAGGCCAGTCGCTTGGCATGGGTGCCATTCACAGAATACCTTGCACCACCTTGCCTCTCGACCTCCAAGGAAGCCTTACATATATTGTTCCCATTAGGGAACACTTTGCATTTTCTCAATGAATGCAAAGCGTCCTCTGAATGGACGAGGTAGAAGGGCAGAGCAGTGACATCAAACACTCCACCTCATCCAAACAGTTAATGTTTTGCATTTATTGAGAAAATAGAAAATGTTCTCTGCATGGCACCCGTGTGGAGCAAGTGACCTAGTGTGTTCAGTAAACAGCAGTGCATCCGCTCAAGACGGCCCTGGAAGGTAGTGGCAATCACTGCAGTAGTGGTGCCTACTATAGTGATTTCCAGGTTCTATAGGAATCCCCCAAGTCTGGCACGTACATACTAAGGCCTTGTTCACACAGGCATACTTAAACATACAACTGTGCAAAGGGCCCTCTTTGCCATGGTGATGCACTGGTGTTTTATGCACTCATGCAGGCAGTCCCATTCATGTCAATTGGGACGCAGTCGCTGTATGGGTGCAGGTGCGTGTTCCGGAACGCTGCCAGTGAGTTCGGGGGGACACACACCCACGTGAATGTCGCATTCAAATCAGCAGCTGTGTCCGCACAACTGTGTCCCAATTGACATGGATGGGACTGACTGCATGGGGATGCACAGAACACCTGTGCATTCCTGTGTGGGTAAACATGGCTCCCCCACATGGGTGTAGGGTTAATTATGCCTGTTTGACCCAGGTGTCCAAGCTGGACCAATGTAACTATGTAATAATTGCCATATCAGGAAATCGGCTTTAACTGGGAAAGGTTTATTATACTATGCTTATTTGTCTCATCCCCCCAAATGGGGATGCACCATTTATTTCAGTGCAAGTTCAACTTACAGATTTTCTGTAAAGGCGTACTTACACTTTAAGGTGAACTATAGGTAGTCTTAAAAATACTGCCTCCCCCACCTCCTACCTTTGCTGTATAGCCTGTATAAAAAAGATCTGTGTACTTCCCTTTTTTCAATCTGCTCTGGTGCAGTCATGTGATCCAGAAGCTCCCATTTGGGAGCGCTCAACAATGGCTCTAAATTCCCGCAAGCTTGGCATCACCCGCCTGATCTCATTGTCCTTCCATTTACCTGCAAAAGCCACTCACTGGCTGCACCAGACCAGATTAAAAAATACATACATAGATTTTTTTTACTATACAGGCTATGCAAAATAGGTAGAAGAATGGGACAGGCAACATTTTTAAGAATAATTTTAGTTAGTGGCATCTTCCACAGGAGCATGGGCATTTTTATGTTGGTCACCGATTGTACTAGAGCCATACAAACAGCAAAAAAGAGGGGACTTTGGAGATCCACAAATACAAACCCAAGGACAGAAGAAGAGTATGTACCCAAAATAACACTTTATTGATATGAATTACAAACATAGAAAATATAAAAAGGTATCCTGCCCATCCCTGGGAAAGGCTCTAGTTCTTGCTGGACACGAATTGTTCATGCAATATTGTTACATAATCAGCATTCAAAATGGAAAGCTCTATGCAGGAACACTGTTGTAGGTCCCAATGCATTTTGCAAATATTTATTGGAGACAAACAACAAAATGGTTCAGTGTGCATGTGGCATCACATTCAGGGAAATCTCTAAGACTGTGAAAATACTACATTAAAAAAATGTGGATGGCTAGATGGAACTCCTGATTAATGGAATCAATGCATGGGCTTGAATATTTAGAATAGACAGCCAACCATGGAAGGATAATTCTCCACTTATGATAGGACTATACACTGCATCTAAATTGAGCCAAGAGTAGGCCGTCCCATTCACATCCAAACCCCTCCAAAATCATCTACTGAATGTACTATATAGAGAACAAATATCCTTATGTCAAACGTTGTGCAAACTGTAGGAGCTGATGAGCATGCCTACCCGCATACAGTTAATGAAATAATGGTTCCAAGCGTAGGCATCTGCTTCATCCAAATAACAAAGTTCAAAAGTGATCAGAAATGTCTTACATAAAGCCGATTTGTCCATTTCAATCACACTCACTCACGTGATCAATAAATGTACCCATAAAGATAGCTTTTACTGTAACTTACATGAGGTTTACAGCAACACCAACAGCTGCTGTTATCAACATTACATCTCCATTAATAGTGTAGTCCATATGGATAGTCCTCTGCACTGCTTCATAGAGCAGGAAGCCTGTGAGAATGTACACCAACAATACACTAATAATGGCAGACAGGACCTCTACAATAAAGAACAAAAAAAATAATAAAACAATAGGAAAAAGTAGCAGATTCAGTAATGCAGATATCAAGAGCTCTCTGTAATGCAACAATGGTGATGCACAGCTGAAAACATTTATATTAAAGCAGATTTAAACCCAATGACAAACTTCAGACTTCAAATTGTATTTCCACCTTTGCTGTTATATTTAATAAACCCCTATAGGTTTTTTTTTTTTGTTACATGTTCCATTTTACACAGCATACCTAAAAATAGTTAAATATATATTTCTAACCTTCCTTTTTTTTCCTTGAGAGCAGTATTAGACATGAAATTGTAAGGGCAGCTTCTACTGTCCACAAAAGCTTGGGATGTGCAATTAGCGGACAGATTAAAGTCCGATACACATATGTAGTTTTTTTTTTTTTTTTTATTCAACCCAGCAGGCTGAACGAATAAAAACTGAGAAGCTCGCTGTACTAACTATGCAATGTTCGTACAGCGATCTTCCAGCTGAGTTATTATGTTCCGACAAGGGACCTCCCCCCCAGAACACACCGGTCAGTGCTGGCAGCCAATGGCTGATTGGATGCTGGTTTTCCAGCATGCCTGTTTCACAGAAGCTGGATAGGCTGCTGTACTGGCCACGTCAGCTGGTTTCTATTGAACCGGCTGATATTCAGCCTGTCTGTACCAACCTTTAGAGAAAGATTTGTTTAAGTGCATTAACATACAATGTACAACACAAGCCTTGAGATGTTTAACCCTTTGTTATGATGGACAGAGTATACAGTTTTACAACTGATAATGAGATCTGTCAGCATAATACAAAGTTAATTATAGCAAACATAGTACCCTAGCCCCTTCCTTAACGTCGCATTGAAGAGGAAAGATTGGTAGGATTTTCAGCCAAGTAAAAAAGGTAGGTAGCATTATTTAAAATATTTTATAGGTTATGCTATGTGAATAGGAACAAGCTATAAATATAAAATAGGTGTTAATCCATAATGCACTTAAAAATGTTATGTAATTTAATTAATTGGTTCAAATCTTTTTATATGTAAAACACCCATGCATCCTCCTTATGCTCCAACTGGCTCACATATTTCCTGCCACCATTGGTTGTCTTTTCCATGCACTGGATGTAAGCCTTACACTTTTCACATTTACCTAGCTGAACTACAGTTACCGTTTTCTTGCAATCCCTCATCAAAAATTCCACAAATACCTTTTGAGTCTGTCAGTGAAGACCACCTAATGCAGTGTCCTATGATTGGGTGGCAACAATACTGCACTGCTCATGAATTCAGAGCATGTTAGGCTGTGCATGCTTAGCACTACAGACCAATGAAAACCATGTTGCCGGGTTGCGGCTATCAGTATTGTCGCTTCAACCTGTAGTTTGTCAATCAGTACCTGTCCATACCTAGTAGACCTGCTCAATGCTTTCTGGATTGGCAGCACTGCCTCTGTTGATGAAATCTTCCCACTGTGAGCTGCAGTGTCTGGGATTTGGCTCGGACAGAAAAGGTAAGGAAAGTTTCTGTTTACTTTATTGAGGTTTGTGCATCACATGGTAACTGGATTTGCTACTTGCTTAGACTGTCATACAGGAGCCTTTATTTGTACTTAAATCCACAGCAGTGCGGAGCTGTCAGCCCACATTCAGGACTGAGCAAAGATTGAATTCCGGCAGAGGATCTCTCCAGATACCACGATAAGTGATACAAAATGATCGAAAATGCTTGTACACCTAATACTAACATGCATGCTTGTGGAACAATCTTTCATTAGAAAAATTGCTTAGAAACCTGACTGTACACGCAGCCAATCATCATTAAATGATTGTAGGGATCTGTCACCCATCTCACTATTTTAAAGTGCATGGAGAATCTTCTTTATATTAGTTCCCCAATCAATCATGTGCTTCCTTCTCCCAGTCCCTATCTCACCATTGTGTCCTGTCGTGACATAGGGGCCAACAGAAGAAAGCACAGCACTCAGCGGTGGACAAGGAATCAGATTCTACTGAAAGAGTGTCAAATAAAAAGGATTTTCCAAGCACTGTGACTTTTGAAGAGAGTATGAAGATTAGCCAGGGAAAGAGACAGGTAAGTAGATTTCTTCTTTAGGCCTCCTTCACACAAGTGTTTACCTGCATACACCAGATTCCAACAAGTTCTAGCGGCTGGAATGGCAGGTGCATGCAAAGAACAGTGGCCACTCAACCTATACAAAGTAATGACAGGCTGACAGCAGCCGTGGCTGTATGCATGTAGTCGCACATCTAGCAGGTGTGGTGTGCGGCTACGTGCCAACAGTGATGGTTGCAGTCAGCCTGTCATTGTTTTTTTTTACTTTGTACAGGCTGAGCAACCCCTGATTTTCACACCTGCCATTCCAGCTGCAATAATCCACTGATTCTTGGCACAGGAATCCAGTGTATGTGGGCAAACTCTGATGTGAAAGACAAAACAGAGCGAGTTTTCACAGGAGATCGCTATCACAATATTATCTTGAATCAGTGTATTTCAAGCTTCAATTCTGTTTTTAGGAGCAATTCATTTTTACTTTTGGTTTTGGACTTTTATTCAATATAGTGGTTGGGTGTATGGCTTCTCTATCCTTGGGTGCAGTTTATCCATATGGCCTTCTGTAAGCCCAAGTCCGGGTGCCCCATCCAATGATGTAGATAGAATATTCGGGAGAATCACACTAAAATTTTTAATTGCTGTAGTTTGTGTTCGATATCCTCATGATAGAAAGTTATTTGCTTTATACCTCAGAAATGTATGTGTATAGTGTATGTACGGGATTATATAAATATTGTATGTTCTTAATTATTTAAATCAACACGATCTTCCTGAAGAAGACTGAGATCATTACAACTGAAACGTGCTGGGGTTTTCTTTGGGCAGGATTATAATTGAGAAATTTGTTTGCAGGGTGCTATATATACCTGCCTTCTAAGGGCCGGTTCACACCTAGGCGACTTGTGCAGGGGACTTGTGTCACCCCAAGTCGCTTGACATGAGAAATCCCATTGAAATGAAAGGGAGCCATCTTAATATACGCTACTCAAGTCGCTCCGACTTCAAGGCGACTTCAGAAAACGTTCCTGTACTACTTCAATTCGACTTCTATCCGACTTGTGCCCATAGAATCCAATGGAAGTCGCCTCCAAGTCGGATCCCCATCTATATTGAACAGACTTTGAAGCGACTTTACAGGAAACAGGATTTTTTTAAGGCAACCCCCCTCCCTCTCTCTCTTCTCTGATTAGCCACAGGCAAAGTCGCCTGGCATGGAGGTTGCGTTGTAAGTCGCCCAAAGTTGCTCTGAAGTCGCATTCAAATCGCCTAGCAAAGTCGCCTCTGAAGTCGGATCGCCATAGGTGTGAACCGGCCCTAATAGTTATCGCTTTGTACAATATGAGCATTACTAATACACCAAAGACTATATTTTAAGACATGTATTGTTTTAATCTTTGTATGAATAAAAGTATTGATTTTTTATATTACTATACTTGTTACACTTACTCTTTTACTACCTAAATGTCCCAAGGGGAGTGAGAAACACTGTTTAGAGGCAATTAAAAAAAAATCTCTTTCTGCAGCTGAAGAGGAAACAAAAAAGATTAGCACATAAACATAGAAGGTTAAAGTCTCTCAATATGCAGCCTGAAATGTATTCGTTTTTCAAACTTTAAAAGATAAAAACGCACCTAAGCGATGGAATCCAAAGGTGAAACGTTTGTTGGGAGACTTTGCAGAAAGCCACAGAGCGAGCAAGGTCAAAATAATACTGCTGAGATCAGTTAGCATGTGAAGTGCATCAGTCATAATCGCAAGGCTGTTAGAAAAGTATCCACCTGTAATAAAAGCATTAGAGAGTCAAATAACCTGTCAAGAATTCTCCATTTAAGCTGTAAATGAATAAGACACCTTTGAACACAACGCCGGAGGGAATTAAATACAGTACAGACCACATAGTTAAACTATGCATGATGCTAGATTATAAATGTACAAGATGTAAACATCCTTACTCTACCATTATTATTATACAGGATTTATTTAGTGCCGACAGTTTGCACAGCACTTTACAACATAAGGGAAGACAGTACAATTATAATACAATTCAGGAGGAATAAGAAGGCCCTGCACTATCACTAGGGGACACAGAGATCAGAATTTATGATTAATGGATTAAAATGTTACAATTAACCGCAAAGGTATTTTCAATGGCCTTCATTTACATTCCAACTAGTAATTCTTACTACAGATTAGAACATTAAAGGATAAATTCGCCTTTTAACAAAATAATAAATGCACATTTTTTTGTAGGTAAAAAAATAAAAGTGAATTTATTTTATTTTTTTCTAAGGAGGCTGCAGAGCTGATCGCGGGGCAATGTCTGGCTCCTGCAGACTCTCAGTACAGCTGTCTGTTCGTACCTCCTATGGGCAGGCAGTCACCTGAGAGCATGAAGATCAATGGACTATGAAAACGCTCACCAGCACCCTTGCAGCTCATTGAGAATTACAAGCAATGGATGACGGGACTTGAAGGAATTCATTCACAGGAAATTGTGAATGAATGAAGTGGCCAGAGCCCTGCAAGGCCGTGCGGTTTTCAAATTGTGACGGCGGATCACTCTGTCACATGAAGGGGGAAACTGGGTTAGGTAGGGCTGCAGATACTGAAACATGTAACAAGTTCCAAGGGTGACCATATCCTTAAGGCCTGGTTCGCACTGATGCAGTGCAGCATTCGCAGCAATTTCTGTGCGTTTCCTGCACCCCATTCATGCAAACCGATGTGGGTGTGTATGTTAACGACACCCAAAATAGGTATACAAAACGCACAACTTGCAGAATCCAATCGCATGGGTGTAAATGCCAGTGTGCTCGGATTCTGGTGCAACAAAAAAAGGGTCCTGCACCAGATGTGGTGCGGTTTGCTATTCAAAATGAATGGCTCAAATCTCACTGCTGCAGATTAGCATGTGATTTGAACCGGAATGGGGAACGATTCCTGTCCGAAACACATGTGGTTTCCACACCGGGCCTCAAAGCCATCACACCAGTCATTTTTATTTTTCACTTTGTGTACTGCAGTCAGGTAAAAAAACAAGAACATTGAGATGTAAACAATTAAACATCTACGCCTGTTTGCCGTCAGAACAGTCAATACCAGCAGCATATGACTTTCGAGAAGCAAAAAAAAAAAAAAAAAGAGAAGAATAAACCACCATTCTCCTTATCCACAATAAAAGAAAATTAAACTAAAGACATAATATCAGGATAATTAGGTTTGTTGCGACAGTAATCAATCATCAGCAGATGCATAACTATTTTCTAGAGCAAGTCCTCCAGTGCTACTCAATAGGCTGGAGACTGCGTAAATTCTCCTTTTTAAAGTGTGGGGACAGCTGTCAGTTTTGCCCTGCAGGGAGGGGGTGAAGCAATATTTTAGCACATCATATGGTTTCCTTGTTTTTCCTAACTTTACTTGAAGTGAACAAAGTGACTGCAGAGCAGTGCAGTCACATGCAGTGCGTTGCGGTAAAATGCACATGTCCGCCCTGCATATCACACGTGTTGTGTGAACAGGTCACATAGAAAACAACAGTTATCCAGCGTGGAAAAATGCTAGTCACTGCACATAGTGTGAATGAGCCCTACAGCATTGATGCTTTTTCTATAAAGTATCTAGAATCTAAATCTATATCTGAAAGTGGCAAATAAAGAGAAAAAGAAAACAGATAACAGATTTGGTAGTGACGGAAAAAGAACGTTATTGGCAGACATGTCAAAGTTACTGTAGAAGTGTTTTGAACCAGGAAAAGAATACAGAAAAACAAAGATGCAGAACAAAGGAGAGAATTCTGGACGTGTGCTGAATGCCATCTTACAAGCATTAGAGGGAAGGTTTTAGAATCAGGCTGGTAAGATGGGGGATACAGAAATTGGAAAAAAAACAAACCAGAAAGGCTAGCACTCTTCTGTCATGTTGTACCCTGTGATCAGATCTTGATTGGTACATACGAGCAGCCCCAATCCACCTCTTATTCTAGAGTTATCCACTGCCCCTCCTGGCTCCTTCCCCTTTGCCAGGGCACGCTGCTTTCTATGGGATAGTGGTGCATGCTCGCCCCACTCTATGCATCCATAAGACACAAAGAGCTGCGGCTCGGGCCTCACACCCCCCCCCCCACCATTAGTTTACTGGCTGACATTGAGCCAATAAAGACCTGAGACAGCAGAGGCTCCCGTGCACATAGCTGGATCGAGATAGGGCTCAGGAAAGTATTAGGGGAGCTGTCGGGGGATCAGCACACAGGTTTTTTGCATGAAATTCTATGCATGAAGGTAAAAAAAAAACCTTTCAGCCCTTAGAACCATTTTAATCTCTTGGCGCCGACAGCATGCAAACATGCACCCTCCCAGCAGGTGGGCCTTGGCACTGAGCGGCTGCATATTTGCATACATTGCAAAAACCCTGCGTGCCCCCTGGACAGTCAAGCACGGCAGTCACATGATCAAACTCCGGCATCTGACACCCCTTAAAAGGGCCGGGATTAAAAGTGTCAGAGGGAGAAGACCTGTTCACTGGAATTGTGAGACAAGTAGACCTTGACACGTAACGGAGAAGAGTCCCTTTTCCTGTGGTAAAAATGGACCAGTGGATGTCTTTCCCCCTGCAACATCTGAGCAATGAATGAAAGATGATGAGAGACCAAATTATGAGGGTGAAGATACAGGGCATTTGTTATCTTGAGCAGTAAAGAGAATGTCAGCAGTAAAGAGAGATCTCCCCTGCAGAGTGTAACTTCAGCCTCCTGCTCCTTTCTTACTGACAGCTCAGACAAGCTGTATAAATGATGCACTTTGAAATGATGCGGAGAAGACTGCAGATAAACAGGTACAACCTATGTAAGAGGATTTGTTTAATCTCTGTGTATCACCTGAGGCCAGTCACTGCACTTGGTGAATGTGAGGGTTTATTAAAAAAAAAAAGTGCTTCTGTTGTTGTCATTGTTCATAAAAGCCTGAAGTTTGAAGTTAAAAGTACCCAAAGTCTGTGCCATTTAAAAATAACCATTTCAGTAAACAAGTTTGTTTTTTTAAAGCCTGACAGTTGTGCGGGTTCTCTTCATTCCTTAGCATAAGACAGCACAGTCTGAAATAACCGAGTATATCAAAGGGGAAGGAGATGTCAAGGGCAACAAATAGCTCATGATTGCCGAGACCACAGGAGAAACAGCTGAGCCCAGAGAACCTGTGGAGGACTGGAAGAGGTCAGACTTCACCTTGGGAATTAGAGATTTGCCCCAGGGAAGGTAAAAAGAGAGATGTGATGCTGCACTAGGGGCAGCAGTGAGGGGTGATCAGCATTGAGGTCTACTTCATAGAGGGAGAAGACTTGAAAGGCTTATTAGGAAGCTGCGTTGTGTGGTGCCTGCAAAGAGGCATCTGGAATAAGAATCCTGCTCTGATTTATTGCAGCGCTTTACATATACATTGTACATTCACATCAGTCCCTACCTCACATTCATACATATGCTAGGACCAATTTTAGACAGGAGACAACCAACCAGCATGTCTTTGGAGTGTGGGAGGAAACCGGAGTACCCGGAGGAAACTCACGCAGGCACAGGGAGAACATGCAAACTCCAGGCTGATGTACTGTGACGCTACTGAAAGCAGTTGTAAAGCTTACAGTTTTTTTCTAAAATAAACATGTTACACATACCTGCTGTGTGCAATGGTATGCACAGAGCAGGCCCAAAGCTCCTCTTCTGGGGTCCCCCGCCGTCACTCTAGGCTCCTCCTCTTCTAGGTGCACGAGCATAGGAAGCCGCTTCCTATGAGGGCACACCTGCAGGCTCACTCCTAAGCCATGTTGAGTGTGTCTATAGACACACAAAGCAAAGCTCAGCCCCAACTCACTGGATTAGACCAACAGCAGCAGGAGCAAATTGCCCTGCCCCCCAGTTCTCTATTCAAAGGAATTGATTGATAGCAGCAGAAGCCAATGGCTCCCACTCCTGCCACTCTGTCCTGTGAATGCAGGGAGAGAGGAGAGAGTCACTACAGATGGGCACAGCTCTGGATTGAATGAGGACTCGAGGGGGCAATACAAGTACTGGGACAGTTTTTATGTTAATATGAGGAATGCATTAAAGTAAAGAATGTCCTGGCTTTAGAAGGCTCTCACTCTGATGTGTGCCGTTCCTCTGCCCACTAGTTGACATGCATGTTGCGTACATACATATACACAAATACCTCTATAAAAGCAGTAGTCGGTTTCAGGAAACAAAACTATTTTACGGATCTGGAGCAGTATCTGTTAAGGCTTACGGTAAACCTGGTTAATTGAAACCTGTTAGAGCAGTCTACTGCTAAACATAGTATTCTTAGGGTGTTCCCAATTATATCACTTTACAAGATTTTTAATTAAATGCTGGGTTAGCAAAACAACAGGAAGATATTGATTTCCTCGCCCTACAACAAAACAATACTTTCTTTCTTTACGGCTTTATATTATATGTCAGGTTACGCAAAACACTACTTCTTGGGAAATTTGTCATCTTTAAAAATACAAAACATATTTTACAAATAATTCCCCAGAAAAATGATGTAGCTATGCTGTAGAACGACAAATACAGCAAATAATTTCAATCTAATTCATGTTTTTGCTGTTAATCAGTGTTCTAGAGCAGGAGTCTTCAAAGTAAGTTTCTAAGCAAAGGGACAGTTTACTGGCCAGGCTTTAACGAGTTGTAAAGTCTCAAAGTATTCTATGCATTAAGGTGAAAAATCTTTTGTGCTGCAGCAGCCCCCCTTTTTCTTCCCCGAGCCCGATCTTTCCAGCCGCTGTCTCGGGTCCTCATTGGAGAGATTGAGAACAGTGGGAGCCATTGGCTCCTGCTGCTGTCAATCAAATCCAGTGACACGGGAGTGGGACGGGGGCCGAGTCCTGCTGTCTGCAGCAGCAGGACTCGGGAGAGCACTCACACGGGTGCTCCCATGGAAATCAGCTCAGTCGGGGCAACTGATAAAGAAGAGCGCCATTGGGGGCCCCAGAAAAGGAGGATCAGGGTCCTTGCACAGAGCAGGCAAGTATAGGCATGTTTGTTAAAAAAAAAAAACCTAGGGAGTGGAGAATGCGTTGACATTGTTGCCCTATCATTGGTGTTAATGGGAAAAATAGTGCCCCATTGTTGATATCAATGAGAATAGTGCCCCATTGGTGGTGTCAGTAGAGAGAATGGTGCTCCATCATTGGTGTCAATTGGTGGAAAAGTGCCCCAATCAAGATCAAGGCAAGCAAAGGGCCACATCCGACCCTCAAGCCACAGTTTGGAGACCACTATAGAGTGTAGCACTACCTTTCATATCTGACACATTTGATATCTATTATACTAGGACATCAGTATCCATTGTACCATAGGGAACAGTTATAATTTACATTTTATAACAGGGTGTCTTGAGATTGTGCAGAATTTTAACCACTTGCTTACAGGGCACTTAAACCCCCTCCTGCCTAGACCAATTTTAGGCTTTCAGCGCGGTCGCATTTTGAATGACAATTGCGCGGTCGTGCGACGTTGTACCCAAACAAAATTTTTATCATTTTATTCCCACAAATAGAGCTTTCTTTTGGTGGTGTTTGATCACCTCTGCATTTTTTTTTTGCACTTTAAACAAACAAAGAGTGCCTATTTTGAAAAAAGAACAATATTTTTTACTTTTTGCTATGATACATATCCAAAAAAAAAATTATTCATCTGGTCTGGCCGATATATATTCTTCTACATATTTTTGGTAAATAAAAAAAAAAAATTGCAATCGGCGTATATTGATTGGTTTGATCAAAAGTTATCGCGTCTACAAACTATGGGAATTGATTTATGGCATTTTAATTTTTTGTTACTAGTAATGGTGGCAATCTACAATTTTTATCGGGACTGCGATATTGCAGCGGACACGTCGGACATTTTTGGGACCAATGACATTTATACAGCGATCAGAAATTTAAATGTCCACTGATTACTGTATAAATGTCATTGGCAGTGTAGGGGTTAATACTAAGGGGGCAGTGAAAGGGTTAACTGTGTTCCCTGTATGCGTTCTAACTGTATGGGGGCTGGGCTGGCAATGACAGAACAGATCTAACTGATCCCAGTGACAGGGATTAGTAGATCTGTTATGTCCCCTCTCACAGAACGGAGAACCGCTGTGCTTACATGGGCGGTTCCCCATTCCACCGCTCTAACGGGCGAACGCGGGTCACGAGCGGACATCAAGTCTGCACGACCCCCGCTGAGTGTGTGCCGGGAGTGTGTAAAGGGACGGACATCCATGGACGTTCTCCTGGCAATTGAGATCCGCGCTGTAGCCGTCTTTCGGCTATAGCACGGATCTCTACTGGTTAAAGGGTGTCTTGACTGAAAAAGAAAAAGTAGAGAAACCCTGTTCTAGACCAGTGATGACCAACTCAAAACAGAGTCTAAGACCCCATTACACACTATTAGATTTTCTGCAGATTTTTGTCTTCAGATTTACCAAAACCATATAATATGAGGTCAAACCTTAGGAGTTTCAATTTGTTTGCAATCAGGCAGGCCCTTACACTACATGGTTTTGGTAAATCTGAAGACAAAAATCTGCAGAAAATCTAACAGTGTGTCTCAGGTTGCATTCACATCTCAGCATATTGAATCACAGGCAGATTTGCCATGAATCTGCCCGCAATTTGACAGCGCTGATATGCGAATGGCAAAACGCGGCACGCATATTTGAGATGCCATTCATGTGAATGACACCTCAAAACGCGATGCAGGTCTGCCACGATTGTCGGGCGATAAAGCGTGCTGCAATTGCTGCAACACGCATCACGAGATGCATGTTGCCCAAAAATAGTTCAGGAGCTACTTTGGGGCGACATGCGTCTTACAGTGCATGTTGCCGCGATTGCAGCACGCTTTATCGCTGGACAATCATGGCAGACCCGCACCAAATTTTGAGGTGTCATTCAAATGAATGGCATCTCAAATATGTGTACCACGCTCTGCCATTCACATATCAGCGCTGTCAAATCGCAGGCAGATTCGCTGCAAATCTGCCCGTGATTCAATACGCTGAGATGTGAATGCAGCCTTAGGGCCACATTTGTATCCGCAAGACAAACTGAGGGCCGCATCTAAATCTAAAGTCACATCTTCCCAGAAGCAGGAAATGAGAATTTTTTTCTGCTACACGTATGTTCCTTTTAGTATTGTGAACTCGCCCCTATAAATACAGTTCAGGTAATTTTACCATTGACTGCGAACAATTAAAAAAATGATTGAACAAAAATAAATTTATATAAAATTTGCTCACAAAAGAAGATCCAAAAAGCTGCATGTTGAACAGCCTGTTCTAGAAATTTACCATCAACAAATAAACCACTGCAACAAAATGGTATAATTTCTTTAGGGCAAAGCAAGTTAGGTCTGGTTTGTTAGAATGAATTGAATAAAAATCCAATCTGCACACTAATCCTGTTTTACTATAGCAAAGTATGTCAGGCCAAGTTCAGACTTTGGGAGCACATGTTATATGATGTGTGTAAATCAATGGTTCCCTAAGAGCAGTCTTAACTGGTCCGACTTTAGAAAAGGTGCCTGCATGACTTTGGTCCGTTTTCAGCCCATTAAATATCATTGAAGTCAGATCAAAGTCTGACCCTTGTTCTAAGCATCTGACTTGTGACATCCGACATGGTGATTACAGCAGCAGGAAAAGGAATTTAAGTCACACTGGCATTGCTTTGATTGGTCAAAGGACAAGTCGGACTATCTCAAAGTCGGAGCAAAATCGTATCCTGTTCATTCAAATCAAATGGAGGTAGGACCAATGTTGCAGGGCAAAGTAGGATGACAGTCATACAACAGTCGTGTTGTACCAGTGTGAACCGGGCCTAATTTAAGGGCAGTCAGCCGGAGAGCTGTCAGCGCAGTCAGTACATTACTAGCGATTGGTTCTATAAGCAGAAGTGGTCAGAGATCAGTGGGGAAACCCTGCAATGAATTACCTTTCATCTTCATTTTCATGCTATGTCTACAATTTTTCTCTCAACTGTTTTTTTTTTTTTTTGCAGAACCTCAAACATCTGTCGTGTAATTTATAGCAGAGAAGACAATCTGGTATTTTTTCCAGCCCAGAGAAGACAGCATTAGTCATACAGAGTTCATTTCAGCGTTGGCTGGGATGACCAGAAGCTTTGACATCTACCTTACAAAGACAATTAGGGGCCTTACATTTGTTACATTTTTGGACGAAAATGAACAGCAAATAATTTCTAGGGCTTGTGGATGTAAACATCCGTGTCCATTCAGGTCCATTTGTTAAAACAGGACTGCATCCTTTTTCATTAAGACAATCCAGATGGAGGTAAACGGATGTTGTACGTTTATATCTCGTCTGTTTTGAACATATTTAGAAACTTTGTTTATACTTTTTCATCTATGATTAGTTTTTTTCAACAACAAAAAAAAAAAATTACAAAAATAGACGTAAACTGAACAGAAGACGGTGTGCAAACTGATCTAAACGGAACTACACTGAAGTGCAAACTGATATTATCTGAACCGAACTGAACTTAAAAGCAAACTGAACTGAAGAGCAAAACTGATTTAAGGCCCCTTTCACACGAGCTGTCTGCCTGTCAGTTTTTCAGGCGGACCTGATCAAATCCTCCAGTCTTCTCTATTGGGAGGGAGGTGACATGTCCGCTGACATCCGCGGCTTTTCAATCTCCAGAACGGATGGTGGTCCTATTTTCCATAGGTCTGGCGGATCGGATGAAAACGGACAGTCGGACCGTTTTCACCTGATTTCCCCATAGAGGTGAGCAGGACTGGGTCCATCTCTGCTCTGCACTGTGAGCAGAGACCAACCTGTCATCTGCCTGCGGGGATCAGCAGAACAGGCGCCCGTGTAAAAGTGGCCATAAACTGAACTACAGCTCAAACTGATATAAACTGAACCGAATATGTATGTTCAACTGATGTAACCTCAATCAGTAGTCATCGTTTTTTTTTTTTTTTTTTTCTTTGCTTGTCAAACATGCTCTGAAAAGTGATGCAGCGAGGATCACTTTTCAGAGGAGCAGCAATGACAGCTGCAAACCTGAGCGAGCCCTCTGCATCTGTGTCCCATAGCTAAAAAAGTGAGAGGAAATCCCTCCAAAGTGAGGAAATCCCTGGTTGTTTCCAATACTAGTTGCACTATTGGAAGATTTTCCCCCATTCTTGTTTTGGTAACAACCCTAAAATTTGGCATTTTCTCCCACTCCTGGTGATAGTGGTAAACAGGACAAATAGAAAGGGTAAATCTCTTTAAAAGGGACACAGACAGGTGTTCTAATCCTTCTGCACCCAAGGGGGTGTATTGGGTTGCAGCGTACAGTATGGTGTCCCCAGAGGGTGTATTGGGTTGCAGCGTACAGTATGGTGTCCCCAGAGGGTGTATTGGGTTGCAGCGTACAGTATGGTGTCCCGGGGGGGTGTATTGGGTTGCGGTGTACAGTTTGGAGTCCCCAGGGTATATTTGGTAACAGTGTACACCATGGTGTCCCGGGGGGTATATTGAGTTGCAGTGTACAGTTTTGTGTCCCTGTGGGGTGTGTTTGCTTGCAGTGTACAGTATGTTGTCCTTGGGGGGTGTATTGGGTTGCAGTGTACAGTACGGTGTCCCCAGGGAGGTGCATTGGGAGTATGGCGTCTCCGGGGGGGTGCATTGGGAGTACGGTGTCGGGGGGGG
>BLSH010436130.1:184012-200959 GCA_018402905.1 Glandirana rugosa
GAGTCGACTAAAGTCGGACTGGGTCCGTACACTAGGGGCCGATCCTCTTGGGCCTTTATCGAGCAAATGAAGATAACCTCTGTTCGGACGAGCGCAATTGCAACTACGGTTATTTCGAACTACTTCCTTTTAAAAGTTATCCCGCCTTACACGCGAAAGTGGCGATCTCCAGCGAGTAAGTGGGGTCATCCGCGGGACACTGTTGAACTACGAGCGGGCGCTTTCTGTGCACCAAGTCACAAACGTAACGCGCGGGCAGAGCGCTCCACCAGGCGGGAGGCCGCCGCCACATGGCAGCCCGCACAGCTAGGAGCTCTGACAGCCGACCAGTGTCACTCTCCGCACTCCACCACTTCCGGGTTCCAGCCGCTAAGGCTCTAAAAACAATCGGTCACATGACACCGCGGGGGCGCGCAATGCAAACACTGAACCACGTGTCTTTCGCGGGCGAGCATCAAGTTGTCACAGGGCGCCTACTGGGGTGAATGAGCGACCTCTAGCGGTGAAAGCGCACATTCCGCCCTATTGAAAATTTTCCTTCATCAAGCTTTATTGGCATCAACGTTAACGCGAGCAGGCTTGTCTCCAATAGAAGTAAACGAGCTATTTCCGGGTTCTCCTAGCCGGGGATCACATGCCTGGGTCAGGCTGAAATCAGCTGAGGAGGGAAAGCTGGATTTCATGGAGGAAGAAGGCAGCGGTGATGGACAGACAGTAGACAGCAGGATACCCCAGGGGCGAGAGGGTGCAGCAGGTAGGTGGGCAGATCAGTCTGTCATATGATGTGTGTTATGGAAGTTAAATGCATTCATCTGATTGGTTAGGAGAGGAACAGGGATGTCATTGCTGGCCTCCTGCTTATTATACTTCCTGCCTGTCAGTGTGATCCTCCTGTTATAGTGAGTTAGTGAGATATACACAGGAAGGGAAGTCACAACCTCTGATATCAGCTGATCATTGGTGTAAATCTGACCACACACTGTACAATCTGATTGTACAATCACCTTCAGCTCTGCAATTCACTATACAGTATAAGGGCCTGCCTGATTGGTTATTATCTGGATGGATTGTTTAGGTCTGACCTCATATCACATAGGTTTGGTAAATCTACAGATTCTACAATCAGATTGTATAGAGTGTATGGTAGCCTAAGGGCCACTTCACATGTGAGTGGAGCATTTCTTACACGTCACATTCTTATGCGCGTTTTTAGCCATGCGTGATGAAAGTGCATCACAGATGCAGCATGGAGGACATTGATGCGCCTTCATCAAACACCGTTCCTGTAGAGTTCAATGGTAGCGCGGCTAGAAACACCTGTATAACCACACGCATAAAAAACTGCACCGCACACGCAAACTGCCCTTAGGCTAGGCTCACATATGTGCGGGTCAGAAACACGCGAATAATCGTGTGCGTTCCCAAGCCACAAGAAAAAGCCCTGCTCTTTTGAAGGCACGGGGGGGGGGGGGGGGTTAATTACATTCTTACTAGCAGCACCATGAATCAGAAAACGCAACTCCTATTTGCGTGTGTGAAACTGTGTGGAGCCGCAGCACCCTGCAGTTCTGTGTAGCTGCGTTTTAACCACTTTATTACCGGGTCATAGCCAAAAGACAGCTACATCGCTGCTCTGTTTTTCTGTTATGGACGTTCTCCCAGAATGCGCACATTGGGTGCGCTCTGTGGTCGCTGTATCCTTTGGACATAGATGATCACAGATCAAGGTAAAGGGCCAATCACAGTGGCTTTAAAGGCAAACCTGTTTTCAGGCTTTGTGAAATGTATGACACAGCAGTGCCTACTTACAGGGTATAGTGAATGCATCTCATAGAATTCAAGAAAGTAAATGTGTGGGGATCTTCAGGAAATCATTCAGAGTAATAGGAGTGGGCTAGAGATAATTGAATTGCAATGTGGAAATGTCTATACGATTTTACATTGTGAGCATAGATGAGCTTTAAATGTAAGCAGTGTAATTGCCTGAATGTGATGTGACTTATCAGCCTCTTATCGTTAATGTGCTACAAGTTATTTATTCTTTTCTTCTATTAATTTAATATTCTTTAGGGCCAAGTAATGACACAATCGATGAAGGATTGCCAGAAGATCAGTTTCCTCTTGATGTAAAGTCTGTGGAGCAACTCAGTGAAGGACTCCTGGCTCATTACTTACCCAATCTCCAGAACTCGAAGCTTGCCTTACAGGAACTCACGTATGTAGGAAACATGCAATCCTATTGGTAACCGAGGTCCTGTCCCTTTTTAGGCCTCATTCACAACGGGCATTTAGCCCCGATGCATGAGGCTCTGGCATTTCAGTGCAAATGGAAGGTAGAGGCGCACTGTCAAGCCCCACTCCTGACATCAAAAAAAGGTTTATTGAGTGTGAAAACAACCAAAGCGCTATACAAATAAAAAGTGCAACAAGCACTACAATAAGGATACAGATTTTTGACATGAGTATTGTAAATACTGTGGTTACAGATACAATCAACAAGTATAGCAGTGGTTACCTTGGGTAGATGTCAAACAATCAAGATAATGGAGCAGCGTATTAAACAAGTGTAAATCATGGATCATTCACATCTTCGCAGGTGGAAGAGTCCTCCAGCCATCTGTCCCAGATCTTGTGGTACTTTTTAAAGCAGCCCCTGTGGGTGTAAAGGACCTTTTTATAGGGAAGAACGGCATTGACCGCTCTGATCTACTGCTGTACGGTGGGGGGGGGAGTTCCTCAGTCATGTTCTAGCTATCTGCATCCTGGCAAGCAATAATGTTGCTTGCAAAAGGTATTTAAATATTTATCTTTGTCAGTTAGGGAGAAGATCCCTAGTATGCACTGGCGTGGGCACAGGGTCAGTGGGGAACCCATCTTGTCATGCAGAAATTTAACAATTTGTGACCAGTACCCTTGTATGGATGGGCAGGACCACAAGAGGTGGAAGAAGGAGCTTTCCGGGTCACCACACCTTGGACACAGGGGGCTGTAGTTTTGGGTTGTATCTAAGAATGCAATGAGGTGTGATATAGGATCTATGCAGGATATAGAGATGGGTGAGACGATCAGAGAGTCTGGGGGATACCAGTTTGCAAGCGACTAGCGCCTCCTCCCAGTCATCATCTGCAATATCACCCAAGTCCAGCTCCCATCTAGATTTCAGTTGATATGCCTGGGTGGTGACCCTGGGGGCCTAGAGGTGATTGTAGAACTGTGAGATGAGCTTTTTTGGGTCTTGTCCCAATAGGATATCCACCAGGGGCAACAATTCCAGCTGGGGGATGGACTCACAGAATTGGGAAACTCCTTGGATGTAATGATATATCTCCAAAGTAATCACAAAATCAATATAATATAAAATTTGTTAAAAATGTGGTCTCCTAAAGTATTGAAATTCAAGGTTCAACTCAGAAATAAACTGTAGGAAATAAATCCCTTACGAACCCGATTGGTAGGTGTATGGTTCAATAAAAAATAATAAAAAAAATACACAGGAATGAAAATAGTACACGTGGCCTCCAAACCTTAAACTGTGGGATGTGTATGTGTGAATCAATGTAAATAATCCATTACCAAACCAAAAAAAAATTATATAAACTAGGTGCATGAGATTAGTACGTAATATACTCATATACTGAATCCTGAACTGTGCAATATACCAAGATAATATACTTCTGATGTAAACAAGTCAAAGTGCTAAGTGCCCTGCAAATAAATATACTTATAATTATGGATAATGGAAAAACCCTACAAAAAAGTGCCGTGCAGTCAACCGTGATCAGTATCATAGTCTGTATACAGTTTCACTTTAAACAGGTATATAATGTCTCTCAATGTGCTCTCTTTAAAGTGATCAGCTGACAAATTTTGCTGAAAAGATCTTCTTAGACAATTACTATGATGATTTCAATTCCACTTCAATCGTGATCCACTCCATGCTCTGTGCTCCCCAATGCCCAGAACACTCACCAGACCGCGGTCACCCATAGGGGGTGTAAGGCAGAAGGAACAGTCCTAGATTGGAGCCATGGTCCTCCCCGTGATAGACATGGAAAGATAGGGAACAGTATCTCGTGTAATACGTTTTAAAAGAACCTTTTTATTGGTAATCTAAAATAATGCACTCACATTTATGTAGTACAAGAAGGTAAAACATCCACTGCCGTGTTGTCTGCGTTCCAATTGCGAACTAATGGTTTGCCGGAAGTGACGTCAGTACGTATGGTACCACCCTACGCGTTTCGTCATTGGACGTCTACTGGAGCCAATGACGAAATGCGTAGGGTGGTACCATACGTACTGACGTCACTTCCGGCAAACCGTTTGTTCGCAATTGGAACGCAGATGACGCGGCGGTGGATCTTTTGCCTGATTGTACTACATAAATGTGAGTGCATTATTTTAGATTACCAATAAAAAGGTTCTTTTAAAACTTATTACACGAGATACTGTTCCCTATCTTTCCATGTCTATCACGGGGAGGACCATGGCTCCAATCTAGGACTGTTCCTTCTGCCTTACACCCCATAGGGGGGACCGCGGTCTGGTGAGTGTTCTGGGCATTGGGGAGCACAGAGCATGGAGTGGATCACGATTTAAGTGGAATTGAAATCATCATAGTAATTGTCTAAGAAGATCTTTTCAGCAAAATTTGTCAGCAGATCACTTTAAAGAGAGCACATTGAGAGACGTTATATACCTGTTTAATGTGGAGCTGTATGCAGACTATGATACTGATCACGGTTGACTGCACGGCACTTGGCACTTTTTTGTAGGGTTTTTCCATTATCCATAATTATAAATATATTTATTTGCACGGCACTTAGCACTTTATCTTGTTTACATCAGAAGTATATTATCTTGGTATATTGCACAGTTCAGGATTCATATGGGTTTATTACATACTAATCTCCTGCACCTAGTTTATATAATTTGTTTTTTTGGTTTGGTATAGTTAACCTATAGTTAATTTCTGAGTTGAACCTCGAATTTCAATACTTTAGGAGACCACATTTTTAACAAATTTTATATTATATCGATTTTGTGATTACTTTGGAGATATACCATTACATCCAAGTCGTTTTTTCTGGAGTTTTCGTTGTAGTACCTATTAGAACACCTGACAGGAATTAACACAGAGCAGCGCCAATTTCCACCAATAATTTTGTGCTTTTCCTGGTTTGGGTATCTGTACTATTAGAGCTTCACCCATAGATGAGGGGAGGGTGGAGGAGTCAAAGATATGGGCATACAGCTCCCGTAGTTTAGGAACAAGTACTTCACCAAATTGCCTGTAGAACTCTATGGGTAGCCCATCTGACCCGGGAGCCTTAGAGGGGGGGAGGGACGCCAAGACCTCTTGTATACAGTCGGTGGTGATGGGCGCCTCCAGTAGTTTAAGTTGAGCCAGGGGACAGCTGAAGGAACTCGATGTCCTGAAGGAATGTAGTCAGCTCCTCCCGCGGGTAGCTAGCTGTGGACGTATACAAATCAGCATAGAAGGTCCGGAACTCTGCAGCCACCAACTCGGGGTTGGTGATCAAGACTCCAGAGGACCGGAGCTCCACAACTACAGGGGGTTTGTTATCAAGGTGAGCCATGTAGACAAGCAGCTTGCCCGTATGTTCGCTGTGTTCGTATACACGCTGTCTGGTAAAGAAAATGCCCTGATTGGCTTTCTCAAAGTGTAATTGGTTTGTAAGCCTGGTCTGTGAGCGTAGCAAGGAGACATTAGATGGGGAGGGATCAGTAAGGAAGTTTTGTTCAGCCACTTTCAGTTGGTCCCCTGCTTGGTGGAGCACCAGTCTGGATGAGGCCTTATGTCTGTCTATACGTGTGGAGAGGATCATACGGGCATGGAGTTTAAAGGCCTCCCAGATGGAGTCAGCTGGGTTGAACCACTGTTGGTGCGGAAAAAGTGTACCCATTCTCTTTGGATGTCCCCCAACTGCTGACAGCCTTTAAAACTCTATGAGAAACTGATATGCAGCTGGATGGTGCACCAAGCAGTACTAACATTTAGGCCAGAATGCTAGCAGTGTGTGTTCTAGGCATTCATTCCGAGGCACATATTGCCCTAGACCTTCACCATCTAGCTGCTGCGGCTGCCAACTTTCATAGATTTTGGGTCTGAACGGTTTGCCAGTACCCTCCACCTACGTCTAAATGACAGAATCTCATGCACTGAGCCTAAATGCTCAGTGTGCATAAGGTCCTAATGTTTTCTTACTTTATATAAAACACATATTTTACCGTTATTATGGAAATAGGGGATAATGCACAACTACCGTGGTTCTTTGATGTGCCCTATTATTCTTTTGTGAGGTTTGCTGCAGCTGTAATTTTATCGTTTATTTGGTGATATTCATTTTTTCTTTTGGTTGAAGTTCTGTTTAAAGTAATATTAAACACACACTGATTCATTTAGATTGCCCCCTTTCTTTCTCTTTGTTGATGATGGTACTGTAATTTATTTTAATTAAAAAAAAATCATCTAAAAAGATGTAAAAAGTACCCTTTTCCTAATCAATATACAGCTGTCACATGACCCAGCTCTCTGCCAGGCTGTCTGCAGGGAAACATAAGCAGGGGGAGCTTCTAGTCCTCTGCTGCTGGTCACATGTTAAAAAAAAAAAAAAAAAGTAGCTTTTGAAATACAGAGTAAAAATAAATACATCATACACTGTTTAAATTGGCATCAAAATATATATTTGAAATCAATTTATTATTTTTTTGGTGATAACATGCCGTGGGCAAACTACTGCCAGTCACAGGCTGGGTCACACACCCTCCAACCTGTGTCTTAGAATAAGAGGGAGGTAAAACCACCATCAATCTACATGTAATATCCCGCCCAATTGTGTTTAGCTGGTTAGTGGCCATGGAGGAAGAGGCAGGGAGTGGGCTGTCATTTACCACTGTATATACGCCCACATGTGTTACTCTAGAGTCACATGGACTGCTCAGATGTAATAGGGAGAAAATGATCAGAATAGAAACTCACTGAAAACTGAGCATGTGCAGAGTTGCCGCCACAGCTGCAAAATCCCTAGCTGAATTGGGGACATGGACACAAGGGGGAGATGGCAGAAAGATCAGTCAGAATACAGAAAACAAATCTCATAGTAAATGAGTAAGTATGAACAGCATGTAACACACCATTTATTGATAGTTTTTTTTATGATGTGGGTTTAGTGACAATTTAAGTATGTATGAATATGAACGATGAAATATATTTAATGTAAAGGTAATAAAATATGAAATGGCGATCATCACTTCCCCTTTGCACCCTTGCAAAATTATTGGTTGTTCTGGAGTTCCCCTTTTAACATATTCTTTTTCTGTTCCCTATAAAGAAAATTACCAGATAGATATTTTAAAGATTGCACTGTGACCAAGGAAGAACGGTGCAGTAAAGATTTGGTGTAGCAAAAGATCAGATTAAACAAAGTTTTATCATTTTATTGCCCTAGAGAAGAAGACCTCTGTGCATGGGATTCTTGCGTTTAGCGGCAGGCACAGGTGTACCATGTAGCCCAGCTGCCGGCAGCCTTGAAGAGAGGCTGACAGCTGCTGCGACTAGATAGTGCACCTAGCTCTATGGACGTTTAGAGTAATATATGCTAGTTCATCCAACTTTCCCTTTCCCCCCTAGACTGACAATGCTGCTGTTTAAAGGTGCCCCCTATGCTCCTTCAACCAGAATAGGGGCACTCTAATACAGGTGTGTTACTGGTCAGACCACCAAGTGAAAATAGAGGGGGAAAAAAACCTAAAAAAAAGAACACTAATGCAGCTACCACATATAATGATTGGTAAGCTGCAATATATTACATTTTGATTTTGGGATTAATACCGCTTTAACTCTGAGCTTTTTCTACACCAAAACTTTATTGTACCATTCCTGCTCAGCATTATTTGTGACTTGTTATAGTACATTGAATCACAATGGATTTAATATTGAAGCAAAACAGATCTCTGCAAAAAGATTTAAGTTAATTACAATAGAAAAACATGAAATAACGGATTGCATAAGTATACACCCCTTTTGTATATGACGCATCTAAGACACTGGTGCAGCCAACTACATCATTTTTTGAATGAAGATCTCCTCCTGTGTGTGATTTTATATATTTATATATTTCCTTATAGGCAGAATCAGGTGGTATTACTGGACACTCTAGACCAGGAAATCTCCAAATTCAAAGAGTGCAATTCAATTCTGGACATCAATGCCCTGGTGAGTTTTATGTTAATCCCTCTTTTTTGTTTATTTGAAACCTAATTCAATGCAATATTTTTTTAAATAAAATGGTTCCTCAGTAGTGATGGGCTCACACATGTTCGGATCCTAATCAATACCCACCAGAACGATTCCGCCGGGAAGGTTTCATAGTACCAAGCCAATAATATGTGGACAAGTTATTCCCCCACCCTGCAAGCAAACATATACAGTATGTGTTATCCACTTGACCTCCAGAAGATTTACCCCCCCTTCATGACCAGGCCATTTTTTGCAATATGGCGCTGCTTTACTTTAACTGACAATTGCGCGGTCATGCAACACTGTACCAAAATTAAATTTGTGTTATTTTTTCCTCCCAAATGTAGCTTTCTTTTAGAGGTATTTGATCACCTCTGCATTTTTTTTGCGCTATAAACAAAAAAAGACCGACGATTTAGAAAAACAAAACCAATATTTTTTACTTTGTGCTATAAAACATATCCAATAAAAAAATGTAAAATCTAATTTCTTCATAAATTTAGACTAATATGTATTCTTCTACATATTTTTGGTAAAAAAAATCCCAATAAGCGTATATTGATTGGTTTGCGCAAAAGTTATAGCGTATACAAACTATGGGATATACAGTATACTGGATTTTTTTTTATTAGTAATGGCAGTGATCAGTAACTTATATCTAGGGCAATCAAAGGGTTACATGTGTGCCTAGCCAGTGTTTATGTGTAATGTGTGCTGCTTTCACTAAAGCCTCGTACACACTGTTCGATTGTCATACGACCGTGCTTCTGATTTTTGTCAAAAGTGCGTGTCCATGATTTTGTAAAGCGTATTGACTATCCGAAAATTTTAGTTTGACCAAACTCAACGTCAGAAGTGACGTAATATTTTGAATATTTTTTTGCATCTTTTTTTCCTTTCTGAGCATGCGTAGTCTCGGTCGTACATACGTTTTTTTTATTTTTACGAAAACCGTAACGGAACGACGTTGCATTGTCGTACGACAAAAATTTACTAGTCTGCACATCCAGCTTTTGTCTGACGAAAAAAGCAAATCGGCTGTTGAAAGGAGCAGACTAACGGTAAGAATTTTGGACGCCAGGCTGTCTAACGACAATTTCCATTCGTATTTCACATCGTGTGTGCGGGCTCTAAGGGATGTGCTGGATTTTATTCTCTGCTTTGCAGGGAAGCAAAATCCAGCAAATCCTCTCTGACAGATTGTTTACATATGCAGAGCTCCATTCAGTGTGTCTGCTCATCGATCAGCAGGTTCCAACGGTCATTCATTGGCCGGCACCCGCTGATCGGCTTCTGCTGTGACTAATCACAGCAGAAGCAGCATGCGCTCCCCACCTTGAAGTACAGAATCATGTACATATACGCGATCCTGCGCAGAGTGGCCACCCTGTACCAGTAAAGCTACAATAGCGCAGTCGTTAACTGTATATACATGCATCTGTGGGGTGGGAATGCCTCAGCCGCTTTTGATAGGCATCTTCCTGGTAAACTCACTCAGGTGGCTTTGAGCTGGGTTCAAACATGCCAGTGCTCATCCCTATCCCTCAACAGCCGCTTAAATAGAAAAAAAAAAACAGCTCAGGCTGCAACACTAAACTTCAATCCAAAGCTGCCCCCAAATGTACTTTCCTTTTTCCTGTAGGATACTCTTAGGCTACACCCATACATTTAATTTCCCTCTTTCAGCCCACAGGCTGAATGGGAGAAAATCAATAGCTTTCTCCATCCATGCTAAACAGTGTGGATGGCGGTACCTACAAAGCCTGATTTTTCTATTCTGACCAAAGAGTAAAAAAAATGCAGTGCTTCTAGTTACCTGCCTGAAGAGTTTAGTATAAAGAAAAATAAGAAAATCATCCTACCCGGGGAGCCTACAATGGGAAGAGTCGTGATTGAGGAGGCAGAGGGCTAAAACTTGAGTTGGACTTTAAAGCCGAATAAAAGTGTCACTGTGAAGTTTACAGATACATTGAGCCTGGGTTCCCACATATGTGATGCGGGAACTAACGTGATTCCAGTGCCGGTCTCCACATTGGATCTCCCTCGCAAGCAGTTCACACTGCTCTCTGCAAACCGCTGCGGGTGTCAATACAAAGTTAACCACTTGCCGACCAGCCGGCTTCGTTTGACGGCGGCAGGTCGCCTCTCCTGCGCGAATCAACGTAGCTGTACGGTGGCTCTTTAAGAGACTGTAGGGGGCACGCGCGCAAGCTGCACATCTCTGGAGCCGATGTGTGTGGCCGGCAGGCGCATTGTCCACCGACCACCTGCGATCATTCCTCCTAGAGACAGAACGGAGATCTGTTTAGGTAAACAAACAGATCCCCGTTCTGACAGGGAGGTTGAGAGGGATCTGCGGTTCCAAGTAATCTGGAACAGTGATCTCTCTCCACCCGCAGTCACTACACTCCCCCCACAGTTAGAAACACCTCCCTAGGGAACACAGTTAACCCCTCGATCGCCCCCTAGTGTTGACCCCTTCACTGCCAGTGACATTTATACAGTAATCAGTGGCTATTTTTAGCTCTGATCGCTGTCAATGGTCCAAAAAAGTGTCAAAAGTGTCTGGTCTGTCAGCCGCAATATGGCAGTCCTGCTAAAAATCGCAGATCGCCGCAATTGCTAGTAAAAAAAAAAATAATAATAATGCCATAAATTTATTCCCATAGTTTGTAAATGCAACAACTTTTGCGCTAACCAACCAATTTGCGCAACCAATCGCCTATTGCAATTTTTACCAAAGATATGTAGAAGAATACATATCGGCCTAAACTAAGGAATACATTTGTGTGTGTGTGTGTGTGTGTGTGTGTGTATATATGTATGTATGTGTGTGTGTGTATATATATATGTGTGTATATATATATATATATATATATATACACACACACACACACACACACACACACACACACATTTTTTTTGGGATATTTATTAGAGCCAAAAGTAAAAAAAAAAATTGTTATTTTTTTTCAAAATTGTCACTCTTTGTTTTTAGCACAAAAAATAAAAACTGCAGAGGTGATCAAATACCACCAAAAGAAAGCTCTATTTGTGGGAAAAAAAGGACACCAATTTTGTTTGGGTACAACGTGCCGTATCGCAAATGGTGCTTTGGTCAGGAAGGAAGCGGTTACCTGTGGTTAGGAATAAATGTGTAAGCCTGGACACAGATGCATCTGTTCTTAACTACTGTCCCTGGCCACTGCTATTCACATATACCTGCATCCCAGCAGCAAAAATCTGCTGATTCTTGGTGCTGGAATGCAGTGTATGCGGGTAATCAACCTTGAGAAGGATGCCAAAGACCACTTGGCTTTGTGTTATATCAGCAGTCTATCTGCAGTTTTTCGAGGTGCTCCCCTGATATGGTCACAACTACAGGTCTGAAATCAGCATTGCTCCCTGCTTGGCAGCACCGATGATTGCAGAGCAGTAGGTATGATTAGGCAGTGAGTTGAACCACCGGGAGTGGCCGCTCCATTAGGGGCGCCCCCCCTAATTTGCATGCGGGGATGCATGCAGGGTGCCGGACTTGTACGTTTTTGTATGTGTTTTTTTTTTTCTTTTTCAAGCCACGTGATTAGAGCTCAAGGCTTTAATTGGCTTGAAAAAGGTTGGGCCTGGGGTGCAGAGCACTAAGCCCCTAACCCACCCACTTGTGACAATATTGATTCGCTATTGTCTTCCAGCTTCTCTTCCCGGGCCAATCGGGACAGGAGGTGGATTTGGTTGGCCGGGAGGAGAAGCCGAGGAAGCCATGGAGGGGCTGTGTGTGTGTGGGGGGGGGCGTGCCATGGAGGGGTGAGTGCGAGAGGACTGTGCTGTGGAAGAGTGAGTGTGGACCTGGGGGGGTTTGTTTGCCGCCCCCCCAAAAAGTTTAGCACCAGCTACCACTGTGAACCACTGCAGATAAATCACTGATTTCACACAAAGCCTGCAGCCTATTGCCGATGGGACATTTTCGAATTCATGTTTTGCTGCACCCCTAGTTTATCTATAGTCTTTGCAGGAAACCTTCAGTAGGAAGGGTTAGAACATTTGTCTTTGTTACTTACCATCGGTGAGATTTCACTGCATTACCTGTCCCCAGGGACACAAGGACAAGAAAGCGGAAATCTCCCCAAAATGAGAAGAGTTCTCACCTCTGACAGCAGTCACTTGAACAAGATGTCCCCTCTACACCTGTTCCAGAAATCATATTTCAAGCCAACAGGGATCTCCTATGATATCATTTGTGGTCTAAAAGCCAGAAGCAATGCTTTCTGTTCCAGTAGCCAGTTGCAGGCAATTCTTGTTGCAAAGGAGCGGAGGGGTGTGCTATTTTCCTATAGTGGCAATTGTTATGCAGTCAGCACATCATGGCAAATTGAAAGGGATGCTTTTGACAGGAAGAGGATAACCCCTCACCTTGGCAGTACATTGACAGCTATGTTTGACAGAGCAAAAACATTTCCAAGTGTCTATAATTAGGTGAGGACACTGGTCATGCTACACATGCCCAAAAACATCATCAAAGTACACAGGATGTGTGTAGTGTGTCCAGTCCTTCTGCCCTTCTACTGCGTCCTCCCCTCCCACTTGCTGGCAGTTCTTGGCTCTGAAAATGAAGCAGGGGGTTGCTGTGCAGCTATAGCAGCTGCTGCTACCTAAATAAGAACTGTCTGACACAATAGGGTTGATTTAGTAAAACTGGAGTGGGCAAAATCTGGTGCAGCTCTGCATAGAAACCAATCGCCTAATTTAACAAGCTAAAGTTAAAAGCTGATTGGCTACCATGCACCGCTGCAGCAGATTTTGCACTCTCAAATTTTAGGCCCCTTTCACATGATCGTTCCGTGTGCGGGGTACGTTTTGCTCAGCGGGGATCGATCCGCTGATCCGACGGATGACAGAGCCGTCTCCGCTCACTGTGCGGCGACAGATCTGTCAGTGTTGCCCTCCTCTATGGGAAATCGGATGACAATGGACCCTCTGTCATTTGTCCTCCAATCCGCTCCCCAGACGGATGGAAAAATAGGGTTTCCATCTGTCAGACTTTACGGAGCACGGATGAGATCGGAGCAGAGCAGATGTCAGCGGACATGTCACCGCTGACATCCGTCGCTCCATAGAGGAGAATGGGGCGTCCGTTCAGGTCCATTTGAAAAATGGACAGGCGGACCTGAACGGAGTTCCCGTGTGAAAGGGGCCTTAGTAAATCAACCCCAGTGTTTATAAACACCGAAATACAGAGATACTAAGGGGTTTATTTACTAAAGGCAAATCCACTTTGCACTACAAGTGCACTGCAAGTACACTTGGAGGTACAGTCGCTGTAGATCTGAGGGGAAGATCTGAAATGAGGGGAAGCTCTGCTGATTTTATCATCCAATCATGTACAAGCAAAAATGCTGTTTTTTTTTATTTTCCTTGCATGTCCCCCTCGGATCTACAGAGACTGCACCGCCAAGTGCATTTGTAGTGCAAAGTGGATTTGCCTTTAGTAAATAAACCCCTAAGTCATCTTGTTACTTTATGTGTTGGGGTGTTCTACCGCGCTTACTTGGATAAAGGACAGCAGCAAGCCGCGTCACAGACAAAGTGGAAAAAAAAGGGTATGGGGTTAAAGTGCCTGCGCTTGTGATATCTAGTCATAAATATTACCATACAAGATATCTATATACATAGGTCAGCTAATGACCATGACGGTCTGCATAACCTGTAGACATTTACAAATCAAGGTATAGAACAATCTTGTGCAACAAGAAAATGATATATATATAATTATGGAAAAAAAGACCTTAATAGGGCTATGCACCCTTGTATTAAAGTGCAAATAGAAATATTATAAAATATAAAAGTCCGTGTTGAGGCTATACAGCCATAAGTAAAGTGCAAACAAGCACAATTGTGAAAAGATCAAAGATGAGCTCTTCCCAAAATCAGAATCACCCGATTGTGACGCAACCACCAAAGGTAAGTAGGAGGCTTACTGGATGAAGAGGACCCACTGGGCATATGCCAGCGAGTCAAATAAGCTTTGGTGTCAACACACCTAAAATAATCTTACGACTCTCCAGATCAGTAGGCAACTCTGTCTCCCAACATCAGTAGATATTCCACAAGGTCAATTGCACTAGATAGTATACCCGGCAATCATCCAGACAATGGTGTCAAACCTCATAGACAGACTATCATGTATTGTAGGGAGCAGTACAACCAGCCTGCCAGATTTACTTGCAATTATCGCTAGTGGCTACTATAGCCGCTAGCAATAATTGCTCCCTTCACATTGCTTCTCCTCTTCTTGGTGGGAGGGATTCCCGTCAGCATTGTCTGTGTTGATGGGGAAATCATGCGAATTTCTTTCCTGCAAGAAAGAAATTTACACCGTCTATGGCCTGCCTTATTTTCCTGATTTTTTTTTTCTGTGTTAATTGTAAATAACTTTGCTTTGTATAAGGGCCGGTTCACACTTCAGCGACTTGCGCTCCGACTTGTGTCGCCCCAAGTCGCTTGACATGAGAAATCCCATTGAAGTGAATGGGAGCCATCTTAATGTACACTACTGAAGTTGCTCCGACTTCAAAAAAGGTTCCTGTACTACTTCTAGGTGACTTCTATCCGACTCGTGCCCATAAAATTCAATGGAAGTCGGATCCCCCATCTATATTGAAGCGGCTTAACTGGAAAATAATTTATCAAGGTACTCCCCACGAATTACCCAGGCAACCCCCTTCCTCCCTTCTCTGATTGGCCACAGGCCAAGTCGCCTGACATGAAGGTCACTTTAGGTCACGTTGTAAGTCGCGCTGAAGTCACATTCAAATCACCTTACAAAGTCGCCCATGAAGTCGGATTGCCCCTGTGTGAACCGGCCCTCAGAATCATAACGTTAGCGCCATTTTAAACTGGATAAATAATAGAATAATATTTTACTTTTAATCTACAGCATTGTAATTTTTTTTTTTTTTTTTTTTAAGTGAAGCGTGTGTTAGCTTTGTTACTGTTTTTGTCTAAGGATTGTGTTGAAAAAAAAACATTTTTGCAAGAGAATATCACAAAAAGAAGGCCGTGACTTGGGATCCAACTTGTGAGACCCCAAGTCGCGTGACATGTGAAATCCCATGTTCGACATTAGCGCTTAATTACCGCTGCTGAAGTTGGTCTGACTTTAGAAAAGGTTCCTGTGCTGCTTCAAGGCGACTTCTCTCCGACTTGTGCCCATAGAATTTAATGGATGTCCCTCCAAGTTGCATCCACATCTTAATTGATGTGATTTGGATCCAACCTTACAGAAAGATTACCCAGGCATTCTGTGAACTTGCTTCAAAGTTGTTTCAAGTTGCCTCAAGCCGCTTCAAGTTGCACTCAAGTTGCCTGGCAAGGTTGCACTGTAAGCCGTGGCACTTTCAGGTCGTGGCAGTGTGAACCGTCAATATATGTATTGTTCTGATATCTTAAAGCGGAGCTCCACCCAAAAGGGGAAGCTCTGCTTGTTTGCACCCCCCCCGCTGCCACATTTGGCACCTTTTAGGGGGGAGCGGATACCTGTTTTTGACAGATACCCATCCCCACTTCCGGGAGACCTCCAGAAGTTCGGCCCCCCTCCTCCTTCCACCACCTCTGGGCCATTCAGAAAGCGCAGTGCAGCCCGCACATGCACAGTAGGGCGGCTTCACGGCCGCTTTATCTTACAAAGAATGGCGGCGGCGGCACCCGAGAGCCGAAAATCGGCTGGGGTGCAGACATCATGGGATCCCTGGACAGGTAAGTGTGCTAATATTATAAGTCAGCCGCTACAGTAGTGGCTGACTTTTAATATTTGTGGCGGGGGGTGGAACTCCTCTTTAAAATGGAACTTTAACATAAAAAAAAATGTGATCAGACAGGATTTTTAATGCAGAAGAGATATGCTATCATTCTGCATTGAAGTTATTTACCTACCCATCTGTACTTTATACCGAGCTGCACATGCACAACTTGGTGTAGAACTTTGGCAATGCTGAGATTACTGCACCCCATGGATGTGCAGGAGTGAAGTCATCTCGGCCTGGCCAATGAAAACAACTAGGGATCAATACCTGGAAACCGCCGGCCTAAAAGATGTCAGTAGCCGTCGGGGAGCTCCGGGACATTGCAGCGCTGGAGAGATGGTGAGTACTGTATAGTTGCGCTTTAAGTAATGACAAAAATATTGCTTGTCCATAGCAGAAAAGTAACAACTACTCTGGTGCATAGGGGGGGGGGGGGGTGTACAGGTGTGAGAGTTAGATGACCAATATACCTATAAGTGTTATTTCACCCTCATTGTTGCTTTTTTATGCATGCGCATGATTGCACTTATAGTGGAGACCCAAGAAGTACTTCTAAACACTGGTACAGCAGACATGTTATTATTCGATTTCTCTTGGTAACATGGCAGAATGTGGCTGCTTTGGATTCCCAAAATTGTGTTTGTATTTGCACTTGTCATCAATGAAGTGGCCATTATTTTGTTACATTTTTAATCATTTACCATTCCAGTGATATGCTGCCGCCTTCATGTTTCCATTTTTGTAAAACGTAATGGCTATCAGCAAAAGGTTTACCTTCAATGTTATGTTACCCATTCCCCTAGACTCCATAAATATATCGTGACAGCGTCTATGTGTGCATGTATGTATGTGTGTGTGTGTGTATATATATATATATATATATAT
>BLSH010436130.1:213542-224347 GCA_018402905.1 Glandirana rugosa
AAAGTTGTGTTTCCTTGAGGACTATATTGAAAGTAGGGAGTCCTTTGGGGACATTTATACTATTACAGATATAGATGTTGAGTGATATGTAATCACACTACCAGTTACCCTTCTTACGAGGAATGTGAACACCAGTAACCCTTCTTAAGGGGGAATGTCCATCGATTTTTCTAGTTACTACAGTAACCCTTAAATAGACTCTCCATCTTTAACGAATAACGAGTTCCTTGGAGGATCGTTGGAGACCTCCTTGGGATCAACCCTTTGGGGTCAAATAGGTGAAGGGCGGGCAGGGGCGCGCGATCGCGCATTATCCTGAGGACGTCAATAGACGTCCAGTCAGGATAATGAACCCCCCGCCCGGACGTCATTTGTCAATGCGCCGGGCGGGAAGTGGATAAACTGGGGTTTCCCAACTAGGGTTCCTCCAGAGGTTGCTAGGAGGTTCCTTGAGCAATAAGCAATTTCTACCTCTCAGATAAATTCCCAATGACATCATTGATCTTTTTAGCTACCTGTAAGGGGGAATTCTTCCCAATGACCACAAGTGTAAGGAGCATTCTTCCCATTGACCATCACACTAATGTATAGTGAGTTGTAGATATAGACATTATCATATTTACAGGGGTTTCCTGAGGGATGAAAGTTATATCAGGAGTTCCTTTGTGTTGAAAAGGTTGAGGAAGGCTGGTATGGAGGATATTTCATAGTCCCAGTTGTCATCTTACTTGTATCTTGTTTTTCTTCTACTTTCTGTGCACAGAGTTTAAATTTTGTTTTATTTTACAATTATATGAGGTATACAAAGTATCTGATTTACCTATCTGGGATCGATCTGTCAGCAGGTAATTGGGTGAATGGAGAGTTGTTCTCCTAGATTAGGTGGCTGCCGGATCGATCGATGATGGAGTGCTGAGACAGGCATGAAACTCCTCAACCTTCAGTCCCCCACTGTGATCTCTGAGTGCTGTGTTACAAGGATTTACTGCAATAAAGGTGGAGTTATTACCGCAGTGCAGCCGTCCAGATCTTCTTTCTCTTCACAACCCACCATGCAACTTGGTAGTCGTTATCTTCTGCTAGGTTGTGACATTTTGGATTTTAGAACAGTTTTTTATTTATAGCAAGAAAGAGGTACTTTTGCCTGAGATGGCAAAAGAAGAAGCCAACTTTGGGTTGCTATATTGCTTTGGGCAGTAAATGATTCTGTACATTACATATATCAAACACAAGGCCCATGGGCCGAATCAGGGCTTGTTAAGTGGCCCTCGCACGCAGTTTGGCAGCCAGAAACTCCATTTTGCCAACTCCGGCTCTCACACCCCACTGTCCCTACACACAGAAGCCTCCTGTGTTTACAAAGAATAGCTTTGCTGTCAGTGGCTCCTGGATGTAACAGATTCCTGCATGCACTGATGGTGGGGCATGGCAGAGACAGATCTCCAGAATCTGAGGGAGAGAATAATCTCCCTGCAAGAGGATACATATTCACCTACACGGGGAGATACTAGATGTAGAGGTGCCAGGTAGGAGGGAGAAAAGCAAAGAAGGCCTTTGGGTTGGGGATGGGGTTGCACACACTGCACCCCTGAACTCTATACTCTGTATGTATCACATCCCTAAACCTTGCACTCTGTACGTAGCATAATCCTGAACGCTGTACATGGTGCACTCCAAAACACTGCACTCTTTACGCAGTGCACCCCCAGCTCTGCACTCTGTACGTAGCATACCCATGAACCCTGCACTCTGTACATAACACACTCCTGAACTTTGCACTCTATACCTAGCACACAGCTGAACTCTGCACTCTGTACGTAGCTCACCCCTGAACCCTGCACTCTGTACGTAGCTCACCCCTGAACCCTGCACTCTGTACGTAGCTCACCCCTGAACCCTGCACTCTGTACGTAGCTCACCCCTGAACCCCGCACTCTGTAGCTCAACCCTGAACTCTGCACTCTGTAGCTCAACCCTGAACTCTGCACTCTATACATAGCGCACCTCTGAAACCCACACTCTGTACATAGCAAACCCCTGAAACCTGCACTCTGTATGTAATGCACTCTTGAACTCTACATTCTATGTAATGCACTCCTGAGCCTTGCATTCTGTATGTAGCGCACCCCAGATACAACCGGATCTTTGAGAGTAATCGTACTGCTGATGCAGCCCACGATTAAATAAAGTTTGAAACCCCTGCTGTACATCAATGTTCACATATGATTGCAACATCCCTTTTTTAGACTGTACCAGCTTTTTTATTTATGGAGAAGTTACTGATGGGTTTCTTGTCTTGTTTTTCAGAAGCGAGCGCTAAAGTTGCAGCTGAAGAAACAGGAGGAAAATCTTAAGCAAGAACAGCAACGTGAGCGTGAGCTGGAGAGAGAAAAACAATTAACAGCCAAGCCAGCTAAAAGGACATGAAATGCAGGGCATGTCTTGGCCCATTCATGAACTTCGCATCCTAGGCATTTCCATTTAGTTATGGAAAATCAGCACTAATACTGTTCAAGCTGAAGGCAGTTATCAAAAAATTCTAATCTGCAATTTTTATGCTTTTACCCTTCCAGTCCAGGTTTCTGCTTGCCCGGCTTGCGCTGATTGAGCACAAATTTCAAATGCCTTTCAAGATAAGCGTGGGTGCAATCATTGTGTATGATAAAGCATGTGAAGAAAGTCTATCCAAGCAGTGAAGAGAATGTACTAGTTGGAGCATGATTTTTTTTCTTTCTGTATGAAAGCACAGAGTACTTTTCAATTAAATATAATTTTATATATAGAGCTATGGAGCTTAGGAAAGCAGAGAACAAAAATATGGTATTTATAAGGCGTGCTCCAGTAATGACCTTGGAACTTTGCTGCCATCTACTGGCTAACATCAGGAAGGCACTTTTACAGTATCTTTAACTATATGCCTGCTTTATTTAAGATAGAGACCAGTGCCATTATTTAAATTAGGCAAAGATCTTTTTGCACTGTATAATAGTGTTTTTTTTTTTGTTTTGTTTTTTGTTTTTTACATACCTTATGGAACTGCATCAGGGATAGAGCCATCTGCAAATTGCTTGCTGCTGAACTCAAGCTGTATGATACTCAGTATTGGTCTGTGTGAGAGGCATTGCACTATTTTTGCCTGTTACGTGATTGTAGTCTTGTAAAATGTTTGAAAGCTCCAGAAAAAATTGAGACAAACTATACAGCCAAGCAACTTTTAAATAGCTCTACCCCATTATTCATGTTAGCAGGCAATAGCAACCTGATAGTTTCTAAACTGTTCACATAACACAGGTGTTATTTTAGAAAATCATCATCCCTTTCTGCAAAAAGGTCATGCCTGTTTTTGCAGGCTCCAGCATTCATGTATCATATAAAAGAATTAAAGAAATAGTATATATGCGTATCCACTCTTCCTAAGGAAGCCATAGCTATAATTGTTAGGAGTGTTAACATACATCCTACAGCTGCCAAAGATTTCCAGTAATTGGCTGTCATTTCTAAAAGCAAACTAAAAAGACTACAAGTATGGAATACAGAGTTTGGAGATCTGAAGAGATGGGAATTATGCATTGGGGATGCTCATTGCTGTGAATGATAAATAGCAATTTGCAGGAGGAAGCCGCACCTGAAACTAACATTTACATAACAGGGTGCCTCTGATTTCAGAGCTTGTAGTGCATTGGTGGTCAATTATATTGATGTGGTGGGTCTCAAGTGTGGCTCCTGACATCACTAAAGGGCCACACATAATATTCAGTTTATGCAATCCTACAGAAAACTGTCAGAGATTGCAGAATACTGCAGGAGATGGTTAGGATCTGTGAACATGCTATATGGGAGACTAGGGACTTGTGCTCTCTACAGCCCACTTAAAAATGACGTATCCTAGTAAAATCCATTATAATAGAGCAAAGGGAAAAAATAATGGGTAGCACAGAGAAAAAGATTGTATGCAATACATAAACCAAATCTTTTAACTACTAGAATCCTGTTTAATGAACTTGTTTCCTTCTCTGCCCTAAGTAAAGAAAACCTAAGCCCCGTACACACGATACGATGGGGATTGTTGTATGACGAACGATCTCCCGATTTTCGGATGGTTAGTATGGTGCTTTCGACAGCCGATTTAGATTTTTCAAACGACAAAAGCTGGATGTGCAGACTATAACATTTTTGTCGGATTTGAACACAACATCTGATTTTTGTTCCATTAGTGTGGTTTTCGTACGAAAAAAATCGTATGAAAAAAAATTGTATGTGCAAGGCTACGCATGCTCAGAAATGAAAAAATACATACAAAGCTATTCAACACATTACATCACTTCTGATAGGGTTGGCGGCGTGGTGCAAGGGCCACACAATAAGTGCCAAGGGGGCACTGATTGGGCGCCATGATCCTAGAGCAGTGGTCTCCAAACTGTGGCCCTTTGCTTGCCTTTATCAGGCCCTTAGGACACCTTTCCTTCTACACCAATAATAGAGCATAATTCATGTCGCTGTGGGGGCGCTATTCTTCCCATTGACACCAATGATGGGACACTAGTCCTCCCACTGGCACCAAGTGCAGGGCCTTATTCTCCTAGTGACACCAATGATGGGGCACTATTCCTTGGCCTGATATCAGCAATGCAGCTCTATTTGTTCCACTGACACCAACGATGGGGCACTATTCTTGCCAACAATGGGGCACTATTCCTTGCCCTGATATCAACAATGCAGTACTATTCCTCACACTGACCTCAATGATGGGGCACTATTCTTCCCAATGACACCAATGATGGGGCACAATTCTTCCCCATGACACCAATGATGGGGCACTATTTTTTCCCCCTAATACCAACAATAGGGCAATATTCCTCCCACTAATACCAACGATGGGGCATTCTTTACACCCATTGTCCCCAGGGCGTTTTCTACTCACGCTGGTCACAGTCCGGCCCCCTCAAAATTTGAAGGACAGTAAACTGGCCCTTTGTTCAGAAGGTTCGGAGACCCCTGTGATAGAGCAAGATATGTGGCACCACATGTAAGCACCTCTAGGTGTCTGTTTCCTTTGTTATTATACCAGGGAGATCTGCTGCTCGCACATTACTATGACAGCAGTTGGCAGCCTAATGGAGCTCATCAGCGCTCCAGGCATACGGTAAGCTCTTCTGGGTGAAATGCATCTGAGTAAGGCTTGTCCTGGTTGGACATTTGGTGATCTTGTCTGGAACAATAAAGTCTGTTTAAATCTGATGTCAGTGGATTGCAGCCAGCTTCTTTGTTTACTGCAATAATGCAAAAAGTGGAACTCTTGTATCCTTCTAATAATAAAACGGATATAATGAATCTCCCATAACTCCCTGTCCTAATAGGAAGTGAGTAGTTATCTCCCCAAAAGGGACAAGGATGGCAAGACAAATCAGGCTCTAACTTATGTTTAGAATTAGAAAATGATACAATTTCACTTTTGATATAGCTTAACTTGGATTTTATGTTTTATTGACTTTTAAATATATCCAAGCTAATTGTTAGGCCTAATTAATTACTTGCTGTCCAGAGCAATTGTTGCACGATATTTGCGCAGCTATTTATCAAAAGCAAATTTTCAGGAAAAATACACATAAATGAATTTTCATGCACACATACACAATATAATGCCCATTTTTATTGGTAAAATATAAAAGGTGATGTTGCGCTGAGTAAATGGATACCTAATATGTTAAAGTGGTTGGGCAGCAGTCCCTCCAGCCTCCCCAATACATACCTGAGCCACATTGCGATCCAGCGATGTGCACAAGAGCCACGGCTGTCTAGGAACTCTCCCTCCTAATTGGCTGAGACAGCAGCGGGAGCCATTGGCTCCCACTGATGTCATTCACAGCCAATGAAGAGAAAGCAGGGGCGGGGCCAAGCCAAGGCTCTATGTGAATGGACACACAGAGCAGGGGCTCAAGAGCAAGCCTGCTTGGGTGCTCCCATAGCAAGCTGTTTGCTCTGGGGGCACTTGGCCGGAGAAAGCGGACAGGAGCGCCAGTGTGGGATCCCAGAAGAGGAGGATCGGGGCAAAACACTGCACACAGCAGCAGTAACTCTTTATTGTTACTGTGGGGTACCCAATTGTAGGTCACAAATCTAGGTGCCAGGTCTATTGTGATTTTTGTTATTAAAGTTGAACTCCAGGCAAACCGCTAAATGCACAAATGAATGACATATATTGGAGCTGTTTCATTTGCTAAGTGATTTGTATTTCTGTCGCTGCAGTCCTGACTTTTATATAGCTCTGCCATACAGCACAGTCCTGTCTGACCTACCAGAGACCTGATTTTTGTCCGCTGCAGTTAAGTAATGCTTACAGGCCTTGCCCTTCCTTCAGTCTGTGACTGGACAGTGAATAGAGAAGCAGCACACTGACCAGCTCATCTCTAGGTCACTTTGTGCTCTCCTCCTATCCCCCACCTCCTTTGCGCTCCTTTGCAGATCCTTAGGCTGCTTCTCTTTCCCCCAGTTTGAGCTCTGCTGTAAAGGGGCTGCAAGGAGCCAAAACAAAATTTAGGTACTTACACTGCTTGCATTAAAATATATATATTAAGTATTCTATTGATGATTTTTAATAAATATGATTACAATATTATAATATCAATTCATTTGTGTCTTTAATATCTGTCAGAACTTCAGCTTTAAAGAAAATTGATAATGAAGGAAATAAATTGTCTTCTGTTGCTGGCCTCTGACTTCAGTACTTTCTGAGTAACTGACCTAGGCCAAGTGTGCAGCAAGTGAAGTCAGAAGTCCTGATATAGTATTTCTGTTCTGAGTCAGTATTCAGAAAGTACCAAAGCCCCTGGATTGCTATGACAGCCAGGCAACAGGTATTTTCAAAATGGTCAGCAATGGAAGCTTTGTATTTCTTCTTTTAGATGTTTTCTTTTAAATTTCTGATCTTGCCTACAGCTTAATATTCACCCGAGCTGAACACTAATTAGTGTTACTTAACAGAGGTCAAGGTGTGGGCTTATGTGCCATCTGCTGTGTAAATCATGCTGCAAGCCTAATAATGTATATGCTATATTTAAGGTGGTAGATACTAGGACAATTATACTAGACCCATTGTCTGGATTTATAATATCCTGAGAATGACATACAGGCATGGAAATATCACACATCCTACAACAGACACTTCTGAGTCTTTCATCCCTGGTCTAATTGACACGATTTGCCATGCGATTTGACATGCCAAATCGCATTCCAAATCGGAATGGGACCATCCTAATCGGTGCAACGCCGCACCAATTTCAAAAAGTTGTTATTGTACTACTTTTTGCGATTTCAGGTGCAATTTCCATAGGCATTTGTGCAGAAACCTGCACAGATGCCTGTGAAATCGCTGCTGAAGTCGGGACTGACATGCAGGAATGAAATAATACGAGTTCAACTGAACGCACACCATTTCATTCCCGCACTCAGTGTGAACCAGGGCTAAAGCTGGGTTCACACTGCCACATGAAGCGGCTCCCAGCAGGGGCCCGGTGTGTCTCCATTCACCCTTTCAGGTCCGATCTTGGTCCAAATTTCTGGCTGAATTTACATCTGAAATGGACCAGAAGACGCACAGGACTCCTGTGCAATTCACAACGGAGCTACAGCGGAGATATGTGAACCGGCTCCATAGAGAGCCAGTCACAATCTCCTGACATGCGAATTGGGAGCAAATATTAACCACTTCAATACCAGGCACTTTCACCCCCTTCCTGCCCTGGCCAATTTAGGGTTGTCGCACTTTGAATGAAAATTACGTGGTCATGCTTCACTGCACCCATATGATATTTGTATCATTTTTTAAGAGAGAGCTTTCTTTTGGTGGCATTTAATCACCACTTAGATTTGCTAAACAAATGAAAAAAGACCGAAAACTTTTAAGATTTTGAATTTTTTCTATTATAAAATTTAGCAAATAAGTAATTTTTCTTCTTCACTGAAGGTAACCGATAAGTTGCACTAATCGGCACTGATGGGACTAGCGCCCTGTCAGCCTTGCCGGTTATCAATTCCTTTCCTCACACAGAGACAGCGTATGAGGAAAGGAATGCCAAAAAACGGAAAGACTGATTACATGTGACCAGCTGTGATTAGACACAGCTGATCACATGGGGCCTCTGTGATTGGTCATTTACTGTAATCTGTGATCAACTGTGTTCAAAGGATACAGCGGTCACAGAATGCACCCAATGTGTGCCCCAGGGGGCATGCGGGGGGCGTGGTTCTGGGAGGACATCCATGTATTCATGCTATAGCGTGGGCAGGAAGGTGTTAATTATATTGCAGCTTGCCATTTCTTAGATGTGATGGTCGCATTCATTTTCTTTTTTAGGCTTTCTTACTTCTATTTTCCTCTGGTGATCCAGACAGTTAGTCTGTTGCTCTCCAGCAGAATCCGTTACAGAGATAAAACAAACCATTTAACACCAGCAGGGGTGCTTACAATGATCAGCTTATTCTTATTTAAGTAAAACCTTTATCCCAAAAGAAGAAAAACTGCTGTAATTGCTTATAAAGTGTTAGCTGGAGTTTGGCTTCAATTAGTGTATTTAAATCTGCAAGATAATATATCACACCCCCCCCCCCCCCAGGCTAACAAAGCTGCTGTCCAAAGGTGCCCCCTGTGCTCCTTCATCCAACAGGTGAGAACAGAGGGGAAAGAAGCCTAAGGGTACTTTCACACTGCTCTGTGGCGTAAAAACGTGTATGCGTTTCTGGTGCATTTTTAGGTTGCCTGCACCTGTGAAAAATAGACATGTGACTCAAAAATACAAAATTGCACTGCGTGTTTTTACTGTGGTTTTCATTCATTTCAATGGGAAGCTGCATTTTAGGTGCGGTTTATGCAGCATGCACCTGTAACGCAGTGGTGTGAAAAGTCCCATAGGATTTACAGGGAGACATTTTCCTTGTGTTTTTCTTGGAAGGAAACAAACGCAGGAAAAACACTTCAGCGTGAAAGGGCCCTAAGAAAACGAATGCACCACATCCAATGATTGGAAATCTGCAATATATTACATTTTTGGTTTTGGATTTAGGGGGTTGTAAAAACAGGCGGTTGAGCCACAGTTTTCTGCCCCCACCCCCTCCAACCGCCCACCTAAACAAAGAAATGCAAGCACTCTGTACACATGCTGCTGCCGTGGTGATGCGCTTTGGGCAGTACCGCTGTTGAATACAAAACATTAACCTCCTTAGCAGTGGCGGCTGGTGAAATTTTAGGTTGGGGGGTGCCAGACCCCGCCCTTCCTTCTTGACTCCTCCCACTTCTCATAAGCCCCATCCCTTATAAATTCCACCCATTATGTCATTGTTATGTTATGAGTATACAGCCCAGTATCACCAGATAAGGGTATATACAGCATCACAGATAGGAGTGTATACAGCATGACCAGAGGAGTATATAGCATCATCAGAGGGACATATACATCACCAAAGGGGTATATAGCATCACCAGAGGGGTATATACATCACCAAAGGGGTATATAGCATCACCAGAGGAGTATATATACCATCAGCAGAGGTATATATAGCATCACCATAGGGGTATATGTAGCATCAGCAGAGGGGTATATAGCATCACCAGAGGGGTATATACATCACCAAAGGGGTATGTAGCATCACCAGAGGGGTATATAGCATCGCCAGAGGGGTATATGTAGCATCACCAGAGGGGTATATATACCATCACCAGAGAGGTATATAAAGCATCATCAGAGGAGTATATATAGCATCACCAGATGGGTATATACATCACCAGAGGGGGGTAAATGTAGCATCACCAGAGGGGTATATACAGCATCACCAGAGGGGTATATATACCATCACCAGATGGGTATATACATCACCAGAGGGGTATATGTAGTATCACCAGAGGGGTATATACATCACCAGAGGGGTGTATATAGCATCACCAGAGGGGTATATGTAGCATCACAAGAGGGGTATATACATCATCACCAGAGGGGTATATATACCATCACTAGATGGGTATATATGTAGCATCACAAGAGGGGTATATGTAGTATCACCAGATGGGTATATACATCACCAGAGGGGTATATGTAGCATCACCAGAGGGGTATATATACCATCACCAGAGGGGTATATTTAGCATCATCAGAAGAGTATATATACCATCACCAGAGGGGTATATACATCACCTGAGGGGTATATATAGCATCATCAGAGGAGTATATATATATATATATATAGGATCACCAGATGGGTATATACATTACCAGGGGTGTATATACAGCATCACCAGAGGGGTATATTCTTTGGCTGGCCCCCCCCCCCCCCAAGGCAGTCGGGACATTAGTCCCACACCTATCCAATCTAGGAGCAGGCAGGCAGCGGAGAGCGGGGACAGTGAGGGGGAAACCATGCATGCCCCTACTCCTCCTAGAAAGGCGTCAAATAGGCCTGTCTTCTCCACCAATCGGGAAACCAGTAACATACCCGTGCTTTCTGACTGGCGGAGATGCGGTTCAGTGTTAGAAAGGCAAATATTAATTTGCCTTTCTAACATGAGGGGTCTTGCGGCGTCGCGCTGTGCGCCACAAGCCACACTTTGTTGAAGTCTATCAGAGCCTACGGCTCTAATGAGATGCTTCAAAGAACCCTCCATTCCCGGGAATTCATGTGGCCAGCGCCTCAAAGGGGCGGGCCGCATGAATAGGGGGTGGCCGCCGCGGCCATGGATAGATTCATGCTATGCATGAATCTATCCATTTAGCATATAGGGGGTGGCTGGAAAGAGGGGGTGGCGCCCGTGCACCCTA
>BLSH010436130.1:232651-245498 GCA_018402905.1 Glandirana rugosa
TGTCCAACGATGTTTCATCATTAGAAACTTACTACAACCGCCACCCCCTCCCTTTCATGTGATGTTAATCTGCTTTTCATAGACATATTTTTAATACCCTAACATTTCTACAGGGTTTGTGCCTATTAAGTTATCTTCTTACACTCCTTACGACTAGAGACGAAAACGTCCTTTACAACTCGAAACGTATATTGGTGTCGAATACGCAAGAGGTACACGACCTAACCTAAACGGGTCCAAATACTGTACTCCTGCGGTGTTGCTATCAGTGTGTGAAGAGTGGGAGAAGAGGGTTGCATTGACAATCCAACACAATGGGCAGCACATTGAACACATTTTATAAGTGGTCAGAAACTTTACAAGTTAAAGTTAAAACCAAGCACACCATTGTTTTTCTTGAGAAATTCCCAATAAGTTTGATGTGTCACATGACCCTTGTTATATTATACATGTTCTATAATTAATAAACTTTTTGTATCCATTGACTCTGCTTAGTGCCACTCATTTGACCATCTCTTAGTCTTCACTGCTCTGTGTGGGACATTTTTTGGTGTATACATGTCATAAACCTGGGCAAATCCAATCCAGCACATGGAGAACGCATAAGCTGTGGTTATATGCAAAGCTCAACATTTCCTGCAAAAGCAGAGATCAGCATTCCTCACATTCTTCTATTGAATTATCCGTGTTTGGGACATCTTTACAATCCCATAATTTTTATACAGATACTTTTCGTCTAATTGTAGTGTACTTTCCCTCCCCCACCGCCAACATCATTCAAAGATTACTACTTTGTAGCAACCTGTACTATTTTCCTGCCTGTTCATTATAAATCACAATAGTGATTATTAGTTTACACTTGTTGGGGGCGGTAGGAATAGGTGGTTAAACTGTGTTTTTAAAGCAGTATTAAACTCAAAAGCAAATATTTATTATATTCCTGCTTACCAATTACTAGATGTAATTGCTGCATTAGTTTTCTTTTTTAGTTTTTTTTTTCTTTGTTCTATGTTTATCTGGTGATCCAGCTAGTAAGTCTGTTGTTTTTCAAGCTCTTTAGCAGAATATACATGTCTTCATCAGGGGTCTACAAACTTTCTAAACAAAGGGCCAGTTTATTGTCCTTCAGACTCTCTTGGGACCAGAATGTAGCCAGTGTGATTAGAAAATGCTTTGGCGTCAATGGGAGTATACAATGCTTCATCATTGGTATTAGTTGGCGGAATAGTGCAAGTTGTTGGTATCAGGGGAAGGATTAGTGCCCTATCATTGGTGTCAAAGGGAGGAATGGTGCTCCATTGTTGGTGCCCAAGGGCCGGATAAAGGCAAGCAAAGGGCCACATCTGGCCCCTGGGCCACAGGTTGTAGGTCTACTACTGGTCTACGTGGAATAGACAAACCATTTATTGATGTCAGTCTGAGGAATAGTCCCTTGTATTAGGAGGAGGAATAGTGCAAATTGTTGATATCAGGGGAAGGAATAGTGCCCCATCATTGGTATCAGTGGAAGGAATGGTGCCCCATCCATCGTTAGTATCAGTGGAAGGAATGGTGCCCCATCGTTGGTATCAGTGGAAGGAATGGTGCCCCATTGTTGGTGCCCAAGGGCCGGATAAAGGCAAGCAAAAGGGTCATGTCCATATCTAGGCCCCGTGCCGCAGTTTGGAGACCACTGGTCTACATGGATGAGACAAACCATTTAGCACTATCAGGGATGCGTAAAATGATCAGATTTATTTATACTTGTTAAACTTTATCCCAAAAGTAAAAAAAACTTGTTAAACTTTATCCCAAAAGTAAAAAAAACTGTTTGCTGTAACTGATTATAAAGTGTGTTATAAGTATGGCTTTAAGTTGTTAGTGTTTGGCTTTAATTTGCTAGTGCATTTAAACCTGCTAATACACTTAACACTCCCCTCGCCCCAGACTGGCAATGCTGCTATCCAGAGGTGCCCCCTGTGCTCCTTCATCCTGAATGGGGGCACTCTAAATACAAATACTAAAATATTTAATTTATTTCTTTGTATTCAAATCAAACTCCCCCCATTAATCCATGTCTCCGTGCTTTATTTAGCTGAGAAATAACTTTAAAAAACAACCCCTAACATTTCTGGCCACGGCCATCTTGAGTAAGGGCCAATGATTCATGTAGCATTTACTTCCTGGAATCCATCTGACCTTAGCTCAGACATGAATAAAGGGGTAGGGGAAATTAGTGGGACTTTAAATGAAGCTGTTAGCCTGCTAAGGCTGTTGCTTCCATCTGTATATAAAATATATATTAAAAAATTGCACAAACATGTAATGGGGGGGTGACTTTGAATGAGGCATGTGGTGGTCGTTGTGTAACGTTGATGAATAACATATAGAAGTAGTTGGATTAATTTATTGTTTTATTAATGCATATAGTCACGTATATAATCATATAATTACACACGTGATCCTACATGGTAAAACATGATAAACAGTATAAATAGTCATATAATACATAATAAGATTTCCCCATCCATCAATTTCATATATATACATACACTAGTAAAATTACATGATAAAAGCTGCATGGCCCATGATCTTGAATTCCCTAGGGTGCTACCGCTGGGTAAAACCGTTAGTTATATATACAGTAATGAGTCAATTGATACATGGTAATGGCAGAAACAGGACATGTGGTAGCTCTACGCGTTTCGTGGCTAAAAGGCCACTCATTAGGAGCAAGCGTGTTGTATCTGCAATAGAAGTGATGGAAATAGTAAAAATAAGTCTAGCTGATATCCAGATGCAGAATGGTCGGGCTTAACACATAGTGAGCAGCACCCCAATACAACAGCACTGGTAGTCACCAGGACAGGAGGAAGAGCCGCAAAGTGGACCATTGCGGGGAATTGCCTGTGGAAAAGGATAATCAAGGGGTGGTTGATGGGATCCATAGTATTGGCAGAAGGACTGGTGCAGAGTGAGAGGACTCTGAGTAGGTGAAGGGCAGTGAAGAGGTGAGAGCCACCAACAAGGTGGTAAGGGGGGAAAGTGATGAACCAAGGGATGACATGGAGGTAAATGCTGAAAAAACAGTGGGTTACCTGTGTTTGAATGGAGAGACCTATTGCCAATGGAGTGATGCTAGTGCTGCAGGTCCTGGTGGTCACCCCGCCCAAAGGATGGCGCCCATATATAGGCACCGCCGCCGCACACACCACCAACATCACACACACCGGCAAATGGAGGAGGAGGCGCCCAGATGACGTACCTGGGTGGCCAGCTACTTCCAACGCCGCACTACCAGTACACTAGCTGTGTGAGTATTTCCTGTGTTTTGGGGGGGCTGTTCACTATGTGTTAAGCCCCACCATTCTGCAGGTGGATATCAGCTAGACTTATATTTCCATCACTTCTATTGTATATACAACACGCTTGCTCCTGATGAGTGGCCTTGTAGCCATGAAACACGTAGAGCAGGGTTGTCAAACTGTCTATCATGTTTTACCATTTAGGATCACTTATGTAACCACACGTATGTAATTATATAATTATATGCATTAATAAAACAATAAACGAATCCAACTACTGCTATATGTTATCCATCAACGTTACACAACGACCACCACATGCCTCATTCAAAGTGCCAAAGCCCCCACCCCCATTGCATGCTTAGCTCAGACATGCAGGAAGGAGGGGTGTGCTTAGCTGAAAAAAAACCTCCTCCTGTCCTGAAGACTGCTGGGATATATGACCTAATTTGCCTAGGCCTGTAAGCCAAGAAGTAACTGGAGAAATGTTGTGAAAAAAAGTTATAAAACAAGAAATTATTATATACTTTCCTATCTATTTACTAATGCTAGCAGCAGAAGGATTAAAAATAGTCAATGTGGATTGAGAGAGTGAAGTTCCATTTTAAGGCGGTAGTAAAACAGCATGTAAAAAATATGCCATGCAAGGCAATGCCATATAATGTGCTAGTATGCATAGCATATTAGCACATTATAAAATATTTATCTTAGAAGAAGGCCCTTCAGTGGCACGCTGTCACCACTGGCAGGGCTTCCATCTTCACCCGGTCTTCCTTCCGGGTTCACGAGCTCCGGCTGTGTGAGTGGCCGGGACCATGATGACGTCACTCCTGCACATGTACACGGGAGCCTTAGGCTCCGGCTTGAAACTCTGTAGATCCAGCACAGTATGCTGGACCTGCAGACTGCATGCGCTGGTGGCGTCACCGGCTGCATCCCGTGTGGATATCTCCTAAACACGGCAAGTTTAAGAGATAGTCACTGTACCTACAGGTAAGCTTTATTACATATCCCATGGTACCTTGCTGCTTGCAAGCAGTGATTTCTGTACTGACTCCGCATCCTTAATCTCCTCCTCTAAGTAAATGTGCGGGATTGTCACAAAGTAAACCTTCATGCACACGGGGCGCTTTTTCAACCTCCCCTGAAAGATTTTTTTTTTTTTGACAGCTAGAAACCGGCATCTAAAATGCCAGTTTTGCTGCATTTTACATGCCGCGTCTAGCCGCGTTTAGCTGCATTTGCGTCTAGAAGCGTTTTTGAAAATTTTTTTTTTAATGGAAACTCCTGTAAACAAAATGCTCCTAGAGGCGAGTCACCGCGTTTAGGCGCGTTTGTCAGTGTTTACAAGCTGTTTGGCATTTCAAATGCCTCTGAACTCGCGTCTGAACCCATTTTTTTGCGTTCCAAAAAAGCCTCTAAACTCAACTGCCTGGAAACGACTTTAAACGACCCTGTGTAAATGTACTGATAACATAACATTAAATGAGTTCAGGGGCAGCTGGAAAAAACACCTCAATGCCCCTGAACGTCCATTTATCAGCCTCAGTGTGCATGAGGCCTTAGAGTAAATATTTCAAGATCATTCAGCCTAAAGCCATATTAAACCTGAAATTTAAAAAGATGCTGGCATGCGGGGCTTTTATGACAGTAGAGATGGTCAGCAGCTATATACACTACTATAAATTCACAGACAGTTTGTAAAAAGCACCCTGATTTCTGCCATCTGTAAATGTCTGTGGACAGGTGAAAACTGTCCATAAATTTGCAGAGGCTGGCTCTTTCACTAATCCCCACTCACAAGTCCCACTGGCTCCAGCTGGAAAAATTATTGGTTGCTAGGATTCCTCACTTAGGAACACTTGACTTCGTAGCAACCAATCACATGCAAGCACAACCCCAGCAGAGGAGGAGGATGTAACTTCCTCCTCCCTGCTCTTCCTCCTCCTATTGCTCCACCTCCTGACACCTGCCATCCATTCTGCTGAGAAGAGAATGGAACTGGGGGAGTCTGAGGTGAGGTCGGGGTGATCTGACCACCTATTTTGGGACCAGGGACAACGCCTCGCTGCTTAAAACAGCAGCTTCCCAGCACAGCTCTGCATCCACCAGACGTCTCCCTGCCGAACTCTGCACATCTCGGCCTCCTCGAGAATGACTTCCTTTATAATTTCCTGTAGTATGCCTGCGGTCTCTGACCATCTCCTGTAGTACGCCTGCAGTCTCTCACCTTCTCCTATAGTATGTCTGCAGTCTCTGACCATCTCCTGTAGAATGTCAGCAGTCTCTGACCATCTCCTGTAGTATGTCTGCAATCTCTGACCATCTCCTGTAGCATGTCTGCAGTCTCTGACCATCTCCTGTAGCATGTCTGCAGTCTCTGACCATCTCCTGTAGTACGCCTGCAATCTCTGACCATCTCCTGTAGCATGTCTACAGTCTAAGACCATCTCCTGTAGCATGCCTGCATGTCTCTGACCATCTCCTATAGTATTTCTGCAGTCTCTGACCATTTCCTGCATTATGCCTGCAGTCTCTGACCATCTCCTGTAGTATGCCTGCAGTCTCTGACCATCTCCTTCAGTATGGCTACAGTCTCTGACCATCTCCTGTAGCATGCCTGCAATCTCTGACCATTTCCTGTAGCATGTCTACAATCTCTGACAATTTCCTCTAGCATGCCTGCAGTTTCTGACCATCTCCAGTAGCATGTCTGCAGTCTTTGACCATCTCCTGCAGTATGGCTGCAGTCTCTGACCATCTCCTGTAGCATGCCTGCAATCTCTGACCATCTGCTGTAGTATGCCTGCAATCTCTGACCATCTCCTGTAGCATATCTACAGTCTCTGACCATCTCCTGTAGCATGCCTGTAGTCTCTGACCATCTCCTGTAGTATGCCTGCAATCTCTGACCATCTCCTATAGTATGTCTGCAGTCCCTGACCATCTGCTGTAGTATGCCTGCAGTCTCTGACCATCTCCTTTAGTATGCCTGCAGTCTCTGACCATCTCCTGTAGTACGGCTGCAGTCTCTGACCTTCTCCTATAGTATGTCTGCAGTCTCTGACCATCTGCTGTAGTATGCCTGCAGTCTCTGACTATCTCCTGTAGCATGCCTGCAGTCTCCAACCATCTCCTGTAGCATGCCTGCAGTCTCTGATCATCTCCTGTAGCATGCCTGCAGTCTCTGATCATCTCCTGTAGCATGCCTGCAGTCTCTGAATAGCTCCTGTAGCATGCCTGCAGTCTCTGGCCATCTCCTGTAGCATGCCTGCAGTCTCTGGCCATCTCCTGTAGCATGCCTGCAGTCTCTGGCCATCTCCAGGAGCATGCCTGCAGTCTCTGGCCATCTCCTGTAGCATGCCTGCAGTCTCTGGCCATCTCCTGTAGCATGCCTGCAGTCTCTGGCCATCTCCTGTAGCATGTCTGCAGTCTCTGACCATCTCCTGTAGCACGCCTGCAGTCTTTGACCATCTCCTGTAGCATGTCTAGCACTAAATAATATGCACAACCTTTTGGTGTGTCAGGGGTTGCCTTTGAGGCCCCCAAAATCTCATCAGTTGACCAGGTCTATCACTGTGATGCAGAGTCAAACCACAAAATAAATGGAGTGTAATGGACAAGCCCTTCGTCATTTAAAGTGGACCAGTCACCACAAAGGCTTCATTCACACATGCTACATTACAGGCCCTACCACCCCTTCATAAAGTGGCCCATGGTGGATTGCTTTGCAGAGGCAGTTTGCAGGCATTCAGGATTCGATACAGCTAGCTCCTGAATGTCTTTTATTTTTTAAATTTTTATTTAGGTGAATGGGGATTTCAGATTGAAGTAGTGTGTTTCCACCACAAGCCAATAGTTTGGCTTGTGGCTGCAATGCAGTTCCATTGACATCAATGGGCAAGTTTGACAGGCGGTGCTACCTCTGAAATTTAAAGTGATACTAAAGTCTCAATGTTTTTGTTTAAAAATAACAAGCATGTTATACTTACCTGCTCTGTGTAATGGTTTTGCACAGAACAGCCCAGATCCTCCTCTTCTCAGGTCCCCCTTCGGCTCTCCTGTCCCCTCCCTCCTGCTGAGCGCCCCCACAGCAGGCAGCTTGCTATGGGGGCACCCAAGTCCAGCCGCTGCTCTGTGTGTCCATTCAGACACGGAGCCATGGTCCGGCCCCACCCCCTCTCTCTCCTCATTGGCTCACTCACTTTGACAGCAGCAGGAGCCAATGGCACCCCGCTGCTGTCTCAGCCAATGAGGAGAGGGAGTCCCGGAACAGCCGAGCCTCTTGTGCAACATCGCTGGATAGAGAAGGGGCTCAGGTAAGTATTAGGAGGGTTGAGGGGGCCGCACACAGAAGGTTTTTTTATGCTAATGCATAGAATGCATTAAGATGAAAAAAAAATGTTCTGCCTTTACAACCACTCATGTCAAGTTACAATTACTGCATTGTGAATCTTTGAGGTCACGGCCATGAGTACTCACCTAGGCAGCTGCTATGTTCATTTAGAGGTAGGTGGTCAGGGGGCGGTTATTTAATCATCCTCTTATCAGACACTATCACTGTTATGCCCCGTACACACGGTTCGACGATCGCACGTACGATCGTTTCGAATCGTATGTTGGCTGTTGTATGCAGCATACTGACTGCACTACACGATCGTACGGCCGCAGAAGAACGTTCAGGTGCATGTAATTAGCATCCGGCCGTTCCTGACTTCGGAGCATGCGTGTTTTGCACAATACAACTTTGTTGTACCAACTGCTCTGTACACACGATACAACGGTCGTATGAGAGCTTGTTGGTTCGACCAAGTTTTTTAGTCTGCTCATACAACTCCCTTGTACGACCGGCGTATGTCGGCTGCTCAAAATCGCGCATACGAACGATCGATTCTGCATACAACGGTCGTGAGTACGACCTGTTGTATGCGATCGTCGAACCGTGTGTACGAGGCTTTAGATGCAATCTGGTCATGCCCTTCCTCTTTGCAGCATGCATAGCAGAACTTGTTTTTCAGCTGTATGAAAGGATGGCTGATGTTTTGTCATGCTGTGTTGACTTTCAATGTGTAAATCAGGCGAATGACTTGTTATGCAATTTACACACTATGGTCTATTGCTCAACCCAGCGGGCTGAACGCAAAAAACTTACCGATTACTGTATAGTACTGACACAAGAGATGTTAGTGTGGCGCTCACCCCATTAAGCTATTGGATGCTGATTTTTCAGCATGCTCGTTCATCAGAACTTAAAGAGGAACTGCAGTCTGCTCACATCATTTGTAATAAAAACATCTTTGCCATTCTGAAGCTTCCCTCCAACCACTTTGCATATTATTTTATATATATTGTGATTCTGTGCTTTCCAAATATGCTGCAGAAATCTCTCTCCGCTAAGTCTGGCTGCAATCATTTTAACTGTGGGCAGCTGAAGCTGCTGCCTGTTCACTTCCTGGATTTACACAGACACACAGATGCACACCTCCAACTCTGCAGCTCTCATTGACCCTCTTATGATTCACCCCCCCCTCCCTTCCTGGCAAACTCTCACAAGAGTGAGAAAGAGCTGTGCATGATGTCAAACGCTCAGGCATTTTCCGGCCAAGAAACAGAAAGTGGGCTGTATAAGGTATTTACTGGCAGAAAAAAATGTTTTACTATCCATAGTTAAAACAACAAAGGGCAGAGGATTTAATAGATGGAAAGATGAAAAAATGACTAAAGTTCAGCTTTAAGCCAGTCATGAGATTGACTTCTGACGAGAAGCTGTACACATGGGCCGAAAGTTGGCCAGTTCCTGCCAAACCAAACATTTTCAGCAGATTTTCGCCCTGTGTGTACCCAGCCTTATGGGTATTTGTCAGTGTTTCTATATCATATTTAGATTTATTAAATATCCATCGTCTTAGTTTCTAATAGGAGTTGTGTCATTTTTCAGGTTGTCATTAAAAAAAAAAAAAAGTGCTTTGTCAGTAAATTTTTCATGTTTTGTTAGTATAAAAAAAAAAAGTCGCCAAGGGTTGGCATTGATGAAATTAACCTGTGCATGCGCAACTCAGAGTACATTTATGGCACCTGCTCTTTGCTGTGAAGTGAAGTGACTCCTCGCGGGATTGACGTCATCGCAGCTCAGCCTTTTATGTGAATCCACAGAGAGGACCAGGAGAAGATGGCAGGGGCCAAGCTCTGACAGTGCAACACTGGAGGGTATCCTTGGTAAGTGGGGGCATACTAGCACAGTATGGCATACACCTACGGGGGCATATTTATGTATAGCAGACTTTATTCTGCTTTAATAGGAGTAGGCTAGAAATAATTTAGATTCAATGTGGAAATGGATATATGATTTTACATTTCGGCCATAAATATGTCTTCAGCTGCAAAGGTGGCGCGGGGGGGGGGGGCTGTATATATGCGCCACATGTGACTAGTTCAACTGAATGGGACCAAACCACAAGCCTAACCTGACCAGACACCTTCCTCTTATGCCTTTCTTTCCAAAGAGCATACTCATACACTTACAGCGGAGCTCCACCCAAAAGGGGACGTTCTGCTTGTTTGCCCCCTCTGGCGCTGCCACATTTGGCACATTTTGGGAAGGAGGACCTGAGTTTGACAGGTACCCACTTCCGGCTCAGTCCACCGTGGCAAAGTAAGCCGGACGTTCCGCCCCTCCCACAGCCGGCCCATTGACAAAATGCAGCGAGATTCGTGCATGCGCAGTGGGAAACCGGCTGTTAAGCTGCAAGGCTTCACTGCCAGTTTTCCTTAGCCAAGATGGCAGTAGCAGCACCCGAGAGTGAGGACACCATTAGTTGCCTGGACAGATAAGTGCCCTAATAATAAAAGTCAGCAGCTACAGTATTTGTAGCTACTGACTTTTATTTTTTTTTTTGGGGGGGGGGGGGCGGAACTCCTCTTTAATCTACAATTAAAGCAGTTTTAAAGGCTAAAATAACAAACATGTCATACTTACCTCCTCTGTGCAATGGTTTTGCACAGATCAGCCATGAACCTCCTCTTCTGGAGTCCCCCCACTGGAGCTCTAGGCTCCTTCTCTTCTGCATGCACCCCCCCATAGCATACCGCTTGCTATGAGGGCACATGTGTGGGCTCGTTCCTGAGCTGGGCGGCATTTAAGACACACAGCCCAGCTCGACCCTGCCTCCGATCCCTCCTCACTGGATTTAAAGTGGTTGTCAACCCTTGACAACCACTTTAACCTACAGGTAAGCCGATAATAAGGCTTACCTGTAGGTGTCCTGCATATCTCCTAAACCTGCACGGTTTAGGAGATATACAGTGTACTAGATGTGCCCACGTCATCGGGCACATGCGCAGTGAAGAAGTGGCCTCCGTGCCGCGATTGGCGGCTCCCATGCACATGCGTGGGAGTGACGTCATGCAACTCCGTCCAGTCACAGAGCCGGAGATCGCGGCCCCAGAAGGAAGAGGGGCAGAAGATGGATGCAGCCTGGAGCAGGGACATCGCGGGTTTCCAATGCAGGTAAGAGCCACATAATGGGCTCAAATGTGATGCATACTAGCCCATTATGCTTTTACATTGCAGGGTAATAAAGTGGAAGTAAAGCCCATCAGGGTTTACTTCTTCTTTAATTGAGAGCAGCAGGAGCCAATGGCTTCCTCTGCTGCCTCTGTCCTGTAAATTCAGGGAGAGAGGAGAGAGCCGCTATAGACATGCACATCGCTGGATGAGTGAGTACTCAGGTAAGTATTTAGGGGGAGTGATACAAATACTGGAACATGCAAGAAGGCATTAAGGTAAATGTCTTGCCTTTAGAACCACTTTAAAGAGGAAGTAAACTTCCTTGGATTGTCTGAACCTATAGGTAAGCCTACAATAAGGCTTACCTATAGGTACTGTAAATATCTCCTAAACCTACGCCGTTTAGGAGATATTTACTGTATACGCCGCCAAAGACCTCATCGGTGCATATGCTCTGAAGGAACAGTCGACCGCGCCGTTTCTTCAGAGCCCTGTGCCATGACCAGCAGCTCCCTCGCGCATGCGCAGGAGTGACATCATACGGCTCCGGCCAGTCACATAACCGGAGTCCACAGACCCAGAAGGAAGACGGGCGAAGATGGATGCGGCCTCCAGCAGTGACAACGAGGGCTTCCCTTGCAGGTAAGTTTCACATAATGTGCTAGTATGCGATGCATACTAGCACATTATGTCTTTACTTTACAGGTCAGAAAAAAAAGGGGCAGAGTTTACTACTAGCTGTTGGAAGCCTGAGGCTTAGTTTGCACTACCTTCACAAGCAGGAGTTTTATAAGTTCCACAAACACCTGTCAAATTATATCCATTGCAGCGCCCAGTGTTGTTCACGTGGTCGTGTTAGTGTTGAGTTGAATCAAAATTGATGCAACATTTGTCTTTTGACAGACTTTACCGCTCCCCAAACGCTTCTATTGATGTCAATGTAAATGCACTGCAAACTCGCCACAAATATTTTATTTATTTATTTTAGGTACTTATATAGCGCTGTCAAATTACACAGCGCTTTACATATATATTGTACATTCCCATCAGTCCCTACCCTCAAGGAGCTTACAATCTAAGGTCCCTAACTCCAAATACCTTATGGCATTTGCAGCACCCTTGAGCTGCATTTAGAAAACGTTATAAAGCGTCATGAATGAAGTGTATGCTTTGTACACTTCTAATAAAGTCTGTTCAAAAAAAAAAAGGGGAGCCATGTGATGTGTAAGGATAGGCTTGGGGCGTGTTCACAAGTGCACGTGCCCGAGCCCGCCAGGAAGTGAATCCTGCACTGCGCTAATCACAGGCAGGGAGACATTCCCTGATCTCTGCAGCCACGCATCGGGGAAATATCTCACTGCCTGTAATTAGCGCAGTACAGGATTCACTTCCCGGTGGGCTCGGGCACGTGCACTTGCGAGCACACCCGAGCCCATCCTTAGTGATATGCTGAATCGCACACCACAATTACCCATTACAGGAGCCGGCAATGGACAGCTGCTGGGCTGTAAAGTGCTCTGACAGGACAGCTGTCTGTTAACCACTTCCTTACTGGGCACTTAAACCCCCCTCCTGCCCGGACCAATTTTCAGTTTTCAGCGCTGTCGCTCTTTGAATGACAACTGCGCGTTCGTGCGACGTTGTACCCAAACAAAATTTGCGTCCTTTTTTTCCCACAAATAGAGCTTTCTTTTGGTGGTATTTGATCGCCTCTGTGTCATTTCTGATCGCCGCTATAAACAAAAAAAGAGCAACAATTTTGAAAAAAAACAATATTTTTTTACTTTTTGCTATAATAAATATCCAAAAATAAAAAATAAAAAACAAATTTATTCATCAGTTTTGGCCGACATGTATTCTTCTACATATTTTTGGTTAAAAAAATCGCAATCGGCGTTTATTGATTGGGTTGCGCAAAAGTTATAGCGCCTACAAACTATGGACATTGATTTATGGCGTTTTTATTATTTTTTTTTTTTTTACTAGTAATGGCGGCGATCTGTGATTTTTATCGGTAATGGCGGCGGTAATGATCATTTTTTTTTTTTTTATTATT